>JAHBCN010000847.1:0-147047 GCA_019359885.1 Listronotus oregonensis | reverse complement strand
CCAGACATAAGAGCGATTGCAGACTCAAAAAAAAAACATGTACCCTATCAGAACATGTCCTTATGACCAATCATAACATAGATTTTGCTAATGCAAAGGTACTTAATACAGAAAAAAACAAAAACAAAACACAGTTTTTAGAAATGGTGGAGATTTTCCTGGATAGTTGTTGCATGAATAAAAGAAAAGATATTGACGATCTAAGCATAATTTATTCTAGCCTATTAGAAAACTTAAAACAAAACAATAATTAATTTAGAAAGAATTTTTTTTTGTATCCATCCTTACTTTTTTAAATTATTGTAAAATAAAATATAAAGAAAGAAAAAATCCTGAATAATTTTAAAAGAATTTTCTGTAAAATTTCCAACATACACACTTTATACATATTTTTTCGACATAATAACAAAAAAAAGAAAAAAACCTACAAAGGAATTTTGTCCTGATAATACCACTACTGCTATTGATTTCGATATGTATTAACTTAACAGTATGTTTCAAGATGTTCTAGAAAACACCAGGATGTATAAATGTTAAAAAATTTAAATTCAAAAATTATGAGCACTAAGATGTAAAACAATAAATTGATTATGTTTCTTATAAAGACTCTAGCCTTAAGAAAACTCACTTTGCACGTAAGTTTTATTGTTATATTTTGCTATATATTTTTTTTATCGTTTTTAAAACAATAAGTTGCATTTGTAGATTAATTTTTTGATTGTAAAAAATTTTTCTTTATATTGTAGCCTTGAAAAAGGAAAAAATAAATTTCCGAAAGCTCGGCGTTTAGTAAAAAAGAGTTTTACTTTAGCCCTAGACCGAATCCCAAGAATTTAGAATCTTTATATATATATATATATATATATATATATATATATATATATATATATATATATATATATAAAATATATATATAATATATAAATATATATATATATATATATATATATATATATATATATATATATATATATATATATATATATATATATATATATATATATATATATATATAAATAATATAAATATATATATATATATATATATATATATATATATATATATATATATATATATATATATATATATATATATATATATATATATATATATATATATATATATATATATATATATATATATATATATATAGTCAATAGTTCAATAAAATATGCTATCCTGGCGGAACATCTGCAAATTGCCAGATTGCGGCATTAAAATATTATTCCGGGGTTTTTGACCTTCACTGCCCAAAATGATGACGTAACCATTTTTTATTTTAACACAGAACTTTTATTTTTGTGTTAAATTTAGTTCTGACAACATGTTATTGTTTTTTTACGTTTAACGTACCTTTGGTGCTTTTAATAATATAAATAATAATTACTAATGCGATTGTCCATTTTTTTTTAATTAATGTAGTTAATTTGTATTGTATTTTTATGATTTATGTAGTTTTTATCATACTAATCATATACATTTTTAATTCAAAACTCTGCTGCCCATATTTTGTAAAATTATGACAAAAATTTAGTTACTGTGTACTTAAATTGGTTAGCTTTTTCTTTTTTACTACCTTTAAAATTTAGGATAAACTTTTACATGTATTTTTTTTATTTTTGCTTTTTGCCATATTACCCATGCCCATTTTTTTAAGTTGAATTGTTTATAGTAATATACATTTTTATAAAACGTGTTAACCATAATTTCTAAAATTATAATACCGATTTAGCTACTGCTCTCTTATTTTACAATGTGACTACTGTTTCTTTTTAAAGAAACAAAATAGAAAACTGTCCAGCTTTTCCCTTTATAACACTTGTTAGGATCTTATATAATGATTATTTTCCGGTGACCAGCTTTTCCGTTTATATGTATTATATTTTATTATTTATTTTATTAACTTATCATTTTAACAGTGTAACTGCCATTTCCATTTGAAAAAACGAAATCAGAAATTCTTTTATTTTTACTTGGTAATATGTCACTTCAAAAGCTCTTACAGTAAATACATTTTAGTTATTATAAATGTTTACAAGTGTTTAACTCTTAATTGGTATACTGAGTACTTTGTATGTTTAGCTTATCACCTTTCTTTTCTGATTTTAGTATGTACTCATCCATATATCAGTTACCTGTATATATTTATTTATCAATCGAATCGTGCAATCAGTTTATTGTATATTTAAGATGAGTAAGTTATATTTGCTATGGTTTTATTATTTAATGTGGCTCAAATAAATCAATCTAATATATAACACTTATTTTAAATAAATTTCTTTACAAATTTAGGTTTTCTCTCTAACTCTAATAATATTCTTTAAACAACTAAGAATAAAATAAATTAACATTTATTTCCAAATAACAAACTCAGATTATGCATGTGTATGTGTATACCCTGAGGATCAGGCTCTTTTTAATTTAAATTTACTATATACATTACCTGAGAATGCTGACTAAGATTTTCCTAAAAATGCGTAAAGAGACGAAAAGACGGTTAATAACGATATAACCGACCAATTTTTTAAAGATATTAAGGCCCATTTTAAGAGTTCCAAATCTTAACGCAGAACAACAAGGTAATGAAAAATATATTAAGATTTTAAATAAAAATAATAATTTGTTTAAACTTCCTTTTCTTCCTTTTTATATGGACATTTAAATCAAAATTTAAATTTAAAGTCTGGACTTTTTATATCTAAGAATATTTAGGCATGAAGCTTTTGCTTTAACTTTGTGCGATTTGCTAACTTTTTTTTAGCTGAATTAGTTATCCCTTTAAGTATCAAGAAAAAAAGGTTTATTAATAGTTTTTATATCCTTATGCCTATGGACTATGTGTAGGTAATATAAGATAACAAGCATTAAATTTACCAGTAAAATAAAATTTTTCTCGGCTTGTTCCGGTTCATACACTTTTAATATTCTGACTTGTAGTTAAGCTGGTATACTTTTGTTTTAAATTTAGGCGATAATTTGCTAAAAAAGCCAACTTAGTAGTTAATCCAGTTAAGCCATTAAGAAATTAAAAGGAAATTAGTTAAAAAATCTACTGTTTAAAAAAAATTAAGGAACCTTTTTTAAATCAATCTTTAAAAATCATTTAAATAGGTTTAATTAAAGGCTAAAAAAAATATAAATCGAAAAATACATTGGTGTTGTTGCTATAGTTTTATTATGAATACTCATATTATAAAATAGGTAAACAATGCACTTAAATATCTAAACAGATGTACACATAAATAAATAAATATATTTTATTTTAACTTTTATTTATTGTTTACTTTTTAAATATAATGAATAATAAAACAGGTTTTGTCGATGTCGTTTTAAAAGACTATAAATCATAATTTGATAAATTATAAAATAATTATAATAATTGTTTTTTTCCCGGTGCTACGGCAACTTAAAATTTTTATTACCAAGTTAAGATTAATAGGAACTAAGACCTAATAAACAAAGTAGTACAATTTTTTTTTGGAGTTGCTAGTTACTATATATAATTAAAATATCGATTTTAGTTTTTAAGAATTCTTTAATTTAAAAATGTTTTTTATTTGTTTGTTTTATGGCTTTAATCCTAAAATAATACTTATATATTATAGAAGCAAAACGAAATACTTTATTTTTAAAAAAATCCTATATTTTTTTATTCATGCATTAATTGAAGTGATTACTAAACATAAATATTAATTATATTTTTTTAAGATTATTTGTGTTTTTTGACAAAATTTGTTTGTTTCTTACGCATCAGGAATATTTGCTCCCGACTTAAATATTAATAATTAGATACCGAAGTCTATAATAATAAATGGTTATAATAAATAACTTAACGATGGGTGATTAAATAAGTAAATTATGTCATTAAAAGTTTGTAATAAAAGCTTTAAAACTAAATCAGTACAACTTTTTTATATATGGTGTAATTAAAAAGTGGGAAATAGGATCTGACAGACAGTCAGTGTCAAATACAACAGTGATTTTTTATTTATTTGTCTAAAAAACTGAAGTCCCTTGAGTTTCTTAGCGAATCCTGGTTCGTTGTTCAGCTATAGCTAATGCTTTTGACCAAATCTGGCATGATGCGTTGCCTAACAAACTTTCTTTCTACGATCTACTATGTATTTTTTTGTTTTTTTACCTTTTTTTCTAATCGACGTATTTTAGGTATTGCAAATTAATAATACCATTCATTGCTAACGATAGTACCCATCACTGTTATATCGAGTTTCTTATGCCATTCTCCAAGCCTAATTTGTAAAACCAGCGCAGAGTAATACAGTTTTTTTTATTTTTCATTTTATGTTTATTGGATTATAGTACCAAAAATTTTGTTCATTGTAGTGGTTTAAAAACACAGAAATGTTTGGTATCGCCAAAAAAGTCTAATAATAGTTAGACAGATATAAACCTAAAACCATATTGGTCTCTAATTTTTGAAAACCTTCTCATTGTTTTATAAATATTATAATGCGTATGTTTATTTTTTATTAGTAAAAACCTAAAATAAATATTTAAAATGCCCCCTTTTATCTGCGACAATGTGGATGTCGTGTTTTTTTTAATTATTAAGTAATAATAATAATAATACCAATAATACTGCTGTATTTTAATTAGCCAAAACAAATTGTTTTTGGCTAAAAAGTTATCTAAAGATTTTTTAATTTAGATTATTTTAAAAACAACCAAGAGCAAAGGACTTAGGTTAGCAAAATAACAGTGGTTACTAAATCCTTAATTGTACACGTTCTATTTTTGTTGTACTTTAGGCTTGGCTGAACGTGACTTGTTTTTATTTTATACTCGTTTTTATTTCATAAATAAAATATGTTTAACGTTAACAGAACTGGGGGATGTCATTTAAAGGGACTTGGCAATATCTGTTTTAGGTCTCATAAAATTTTAAATTAGCTTACACAAAAGGGCTAAGTTGTAATATTTTATAGTTTATTCTTTTATATTTTAAGTTAATATATAAACTGTGTTTATTTTTTGGCCTATATATGGGTAAAAAGTATAAACTTATAAAAATTTGGGTTCTAAAATCTAATTTAATATTTGATGGCAGATGCTATAAAATTGGATGGAAAATATAGTAGTTATCTTATTTAAATTTTTGTACATATTGAATCTTTAATATTTTTGTCAAAAATCGTTACGTCAAAACGTTATTTTTTTCATTTTGTGGGCAATGCAAAATCGGTCGTTGGTTTGTGATTTTTTTTGTTAATAAATTTGAAACAAAATGGACTAACTTGGCGGTCAGAAAAAGTAAACAATTATTTTCATTAAGTATGAGATGAAAACACATATTTAAAATTAGAAAAATGGATGGGGCCTCCATGCAATAATAAAATGATATCTGGAAAAAATCACAGTTGCATTCAGCAGTACAGTTTCAAAATTAGGACAAAGAACCATGGTGTCTCTTAAAAATTACCAGTTGTGATAAAAATTAACCGTTTGGAAAATTTTCTAGGAAATCTATTTAATATTACAATTATAGTATAAAAATCATTGTTTAAAAAATTGATTTTTTAAAATAAATTTAAAATATTCATTTAAAAATACAAACGAATAATATATACAAAAATATTTCTCAAATTTTAAATCTTTTAAGTACGTACGAATTTCAACTGGTGCAAGAAACATTTGAAACTTAAGTGACGCTACTGGTCATAAGTATAAGTACTTTTTTTTAATAAAACTTAAAAAATCTACTTTTTTTGCCATTAATCGATATAATCATGTTTTACATGTGCAGTGTTTACCGTTGTTATTATTAACTTTTCCACAACACTGCAACTTCTGTATTTTTTTAAGGACACTTCGCGTAAATATATCAAAATACTTTTTATAATTAAATTAAATGACACATGTTATTTTTACGTTGTAACGATTTAACTTCTTGTCAAATTAGTTAAGGTATGTAACTTTAGGCGCGAGCAGTGTTTAAATGGGTAACCGCTGAGATGAACGCCGACGAACACCGCGTGGCTTACCCCGTGATTCCGCGGTGGGATCACGAAGCTTGATTTGAGTAAATTATATAATCGAAAAGCATATATATAAATTGAACTACGATATTTGATTAGGTTTATGATGGGGAAACGTTTAATTGTTGCGCTTTTGCACTATAAGTAGTTGCCGACAGACACTGCTGTCGATTAAAGAAAAACTGAAAAACATAGGTGTAAATTGAGGTTTGGTCGTCCTGTAAAAAAATATTGCTCTTTGTGACACAAAGAATAGAGTAACTGTACACACGTTTCTATTTAAACAAAATATACAATTAACTACTACACAAAATATAGTGTGATAGGCCAATCAGCAAATTAAATTAATATCTTCAAATATATACAGTTACTAAAGAGAATAATTTTACTTTGTCAAATTTTGCAAAATGAAGTTTCCAAGATCCAAAAGAAATGTAAAAAAATTGAAATTACCTTTTAAATAGGCACTGATAGCCTTAGAATCAATTTGTCGAGGTTTTAAAAATCTGAATCATAAACGTAGTCTCTACTGACAAAACCAGATGTTTACATTGTTATAAATGGCTTAAATTTACAAAGTATGAAAAAAGAAAATAACAAAATTTGCCCATGAAATTTGCGCAAAAATTTACTTGAATTTAGCAAAGGAAATTATTTATATTTCACTAACCCGAATCGCCTTCCCCACTGCGAAGCCTATAAAGCGTAAATAAATAACGACGTTACGACACAATTATAAATTGTTTTATAACACAAGAGAAATCAGAATATTCTTAATTAAATTTAGACATTATTTACAGTTTTTGGGACACCTCGTATCACTTTCTCTCCTGTGACACTTGGTATAAATTATTGACAAATTATATTATTAAAAAGTTTAGATGTTACCTTGACTATACAGCTATTTTCCTGATATACCATTCACCAATCACTTTTATAATCACCATTTCAGCCAAAGCCTGTTCTGCTACAGTTCTTTAAGTTACTTTCATTACACACCTTATTTCTGGTTACCTTTAAACCGTACGTGAATATATCACTTTATAATTGACATAGAGATATTTTTAGCATAGCTTTACTAGTTGAGAAAAATGTACACTTTTGTACGAAACCTTATGATATGAATTGTTTAAAGAAAGAGATGTGCCAGCCAAATTTCTTGGTCTAGAACACAAAGACAGTAATATTTATATTACCATAGAAAAACTACTATTTTTTTATAATACCTAAGAAAACAATTTGGTAATTTGACCAAAATGCCAGAGTAATTTTAAATTTCTATAGTAAGAAATAAAGAAACCTTTTACAATAAGCTTAATGACCAGGCCAATTGTCCAACTGACCATCTTCTCCTGGCTCTCTTCACGCATTACCCTTCTCCTCGTTGGTAAAGCATCTCAAGCAGCTGTTTTTGGCGCGCGAATCACGACTTCCCATTGGATGTGCTGCGGTTTTTTACCGTTTCTTTGTTGCCACAAAATTTCTCGACTTGCTTTGTTTATTTGGCTATTTATAGATTAAAAGAGCGGTGTCGCCCAGATTATTTAAGAATTTTACTGGTTTAAAATAGATTTTTATTATTTTATTAAAATTAAGAAAAGGATGTAAGCGTACTTATTGTTTTGGAAAAATAGTATTCACGTTGTCAGACATGTTTCTGCAACAGTTAACTTACAGCGCCTCGTCTTTTCTATAATCTCCCGTCCGACCTTAAACACACGATACAAATTATAACGAATTTCGGCAATGGTCACCAACGGTGTAATAAGTTTGCACCTACCTGGCACTAGGGCAGTCCAGTGTACCCTTATCACTCCTACGTTCGTATGTCATTAATACGCTCACAGATCAGAATGTGTACGAATGTTTAAAATGCATAATGCTGCAATGGCGTAACGGGTTGGCTACAGATTTGAAAAATCTCAGACGCATTGGTTAAATGACGGGTAATTTTTAAAATGTGTTAATAATTATGGTCTTGTTATCTAGTGGAGGTAACTGAAAAAAAAGATAAGCTAATTTTAAATTATTCCCTATTCTGGTAGAATATTAAGGTCTATTCTAATATTTATTTTTTCACCGTCTGTGGTGGTACTATCGTTGTCTAAAAATTGCTGTAAAGAGAAGAAAAATAATTTAGGCATTTGGAAGAGCCGATCACAGGATACCTAAGCTTCATATAACCATTCGTAGATTTTTCTAGAAATAACAAAACAAACAAAAAAAATCACAGTAAAATATTGCAAATAACCACTAGTATTTAATCGGTACTTTAGAATTCTATAAAAAAGGACAGACATTAACAAACTGATTTTAAAATTCTATGTTTTGTGCCCAACTTATATTTTTGTGGTATTTAAAAAACTTTTTACTTACCTATATTTTAAAATTTCGATGACTTTTATTTTCAATACATTACATCACATACAATATTTAGATGTGCAAATTTTCTATACAGGGTGTTCGGAAAACGCGTTAGGAAATTTTAAGGGGATCACATAGAAAAATAATGTTAGTGATCATTTGGAAAATGTCGAGATCTCCATGGTTACGAAGATACAGAGGTGCAAAGTTCAATTTTTAGTTTTGTTTTTCCGCCATATTACATTTATTCTTCCATCAATTTAGTTATTGTTCGGCATACGAACCGAGCTCTTTAGGTTCCAATATTGTACGTTAAAAGTAGTTCTTGTGAACACCGCTAGAGGGCACTTTACCTAAAACCCAAAATTTATTTACTCCCTATCTTTTTTATTTGGACAGATATTGCAAATTCGAATACACCAGCTTAAAGACAATTAAAAACTCAAAAAAGAATATACTCTTTATCAATGTCGATAAACCTAACCATTAAGCCACAAATCGACATCAAAGTTTTTATCAGTTTCATCCAAATTAACCATGTATTTAAAAGAAATCAACAAATCAAGTCGCCTTGTATTAAATCAATTTGACAGATAATGATTTTATAAGTATATTTATTAATAAATTTGTCAACAAAAAACTTATTTAATATGTAACTAATCTTAATGGTAACTTATAAAATTGATTCTATAAAAACGGAAAAATTATAACATATTTTCGAAATGCCCCCTGTATTCATTTTTATACATTTTCTAATACTTTTTAAAATATGTCTTTTTATGCGAAAAATATACCAACTGTATTTCTAATAATATCACAACCATTCATTATCCGTTGACGCAAATCATTTATATCATTTACCGGCGTCTTAAAGACTAAAGCTTTCAAATGGAACAAAAAAAAATCTATTGGATGGGGTGGAGCGCCATCCTGAAGTAGTCACATGTTTAATCTGGTTTGTAGGGACACGTTTTTAAGCATGTTAGGTAGATTGTTTGGAAGAAAATTTAAATAAACCTGTCTATTTAACAGTCCGTTATTAAATTAGGTCCTATTAGATGATCTCCTACAATTCTGGCCCATACAATCAACGAAAACCTTCACTGATGCTGTTTTTCTACAATGACGTGAGGGTTTTTATAAGACCATTAGTGCGTATTACGAAAATTTGTAATCCCATCTCGCGTGAATGCTGCTTCGTCAGTAAACAAAATTAATTTGATGAACTGGTTATTTTCTTCATATTTTTCCAAAAGACTATTGCACATGTCAAGTCGTAGTTGTGAGTCACCCTCATAAAGTGCTTGAACCTTTTGAACATGAAATGGGGACAGAAGTTCTTCATGAAGAATTTGCCAAGCTGTAGAATTAGCAATTCCCTCTTGTTACGCAAGATTCCTTGTGCTAATACTTGGATTTTCTTCTACTCTTTCGATAACTTTTTGTTCTCTTTCAACAGTTCTAACATGCCTTGGTCTGCCTTTATCGAAAAACCCAATTTAGAAAGAACCTATCTCACCAAGTCGTCGGAATGTTGATGAATGTTCGTGCACATGGAGCATTTTTTCTGGAAAGTTGAATATAAATCTGCCGGGTTTCTTCTGCATTCCCATAAATGTGAATATTCTCTTCCATTTTAAGCAATGTATTTTTTAACACGGAAAATTATTTTAAACTCAACAGTAATGAACCAATATTTGTCAAATTTCCAAAATTTGACAAAGGACTTGATTTGTTATTTTTATTTAAATACATGGTTAATTTGGATAAACTGATAAAAACTTGAATGCAGGGTTAATGGTTAGGTTTATCGACATTGATAAAGAGTACATTCTTTTTTGAGTTTTTAATTGTCTTTAAGCTGGTGTATTCGAATTTGCAATATCTGTCCAAATAAAAAAGATAGGGAGTAAATAAATTTTGTGTTTCAGGTAAAGTGACCTCTAGCGGTGTTCAAAAGAACTACTTTTAAAGTACAATATTAGAACCCAAAGAGCTCGGTTTGTAGGCCGAAAATCAACTAAATTGATGGAAGAATAAATGTAATATGGCGGAAAAACAAAACTAAAAATTGAACTTTGCACCCCTGTATCTTCGTAACCATGGAGATCTCGACATTTTGCCAAATGACTTACTAACATTATTTTTCTATGTAGAATCACCCCTTAAAATTTCCTAACGCATTTTCCTAACACCCTGTATAAATAAACCTTTTAATATTTAGCACCAATTTGTTTTATTTTTTTTTTGACCATTTATTTATTAAACATGTACAGGAAATTCTGGATTTGACATTATAAGATAAGTTATCCAAGAGCTTAAACTATCCAACTTTCCCACATCTGTTATGGTATTGTGCGTGGGATTTGCTGGACATTCAATTATTTTGGTTTAAGTTTTCGGAACGTGGCATACTAAAAGCAGTTTCTTACAAGTTAAAAATGTGGTTAAATGGTTATAAAATATAGTCTTTTGTATTATACTGTTGTATTCTCTTAAATTTATATTTATATACATTTTCTAAAGCAATACTTTTTCAATTGAATGCAAAAAGACTAAAAAATAAGATATTCCATGAATAATAATTTAAACCACAAGAATGACTATTAAAAAGAATGTTTAAAAACTAAAATATATACAAATATTTATTAAATACGTGTTATCTCCCGCAACTTTTTAAAAAACATTATAATATAATAGATATATAATAAGGGTAATTAATGATCAAGGCCATTAAAGTGTTGAATTATTAACCATCAATTAATACCCTAATAAGTTACAGTTTTTTTTGGCGTTTGTCTTGTTAATAGTTTTTGAAAATAATAATATTTCTTAAAGTTGTTTCAACATGTTTTTTTGTTTAAAGCAATCAAACTTTTAATTTTTTACATTTTTATATATATAAAAATTTTATTATATATATATATTTTAATATATATATATATAAAAATATATATATATATATATATATATATATATATATATATATATATATATATATATATATATATATATATATATATATATATATATATATATATATATATATATATATATATATTAAACATGGTAAAATCCAAAATCATAATATTTAACTCAATTTAACGATATTACTTATCCAAAATTTTAACCTGTGCTTTACGCATAAGTATCTATAAAAATTGCTATTGATTTTGTTTTCTGATATCATCTCGCAAAACTTTTCTGTGGATATTTATTTGAGATTTATTTTCATATTTTTTTTATTTACTCAAATTAAACTAGGTTTAAATTATAGACTGATATTTGTGTTCTGTGATTTTATACTTTTTTGTGAGACTTTAATTACAAAAAAAATAATGAATATTCTAGGTTATGATATTTTAAGAAATATGGGTTTTTGCTAAAGCGTCACGGATATAGTCTCATTTTTTTTTAGTTAATTACCTATACCAAAATAAGAAATATTAATAAATGATTTTGTAATGTTTAAAATATTTATAACGTATATATTTATATAAGTATTTTACGGTATAAGTCCGTTGGGTCACCTATTACAGAACAAGTTGTTTTACAAACAAGGCGACACAGGAGCCGAGTCTGCAATGTTGCTTGTTTGCTTGTACGGAGGATTGAAGGAAAAGGTGAAATCGCAATGCTTTTAAAACGGGCATGGATTTAATGTAAAATTCAGTTCTGAAAAATGTCACAAGATGGTGCAGTTGTTCTTCATAGGGGTGCAAAGGTTCAAAATTACACCACTACTAAATGGCGGGGTGGGTAAATTTCTTCTTGATCCCCAAAAATTAAAAACACTTAATTTGGCCACTGGCAGCCTTTCCCGAAAAACCTTTGTAGCTTAATTGCACGTCCTTACTGGTCGGAAGTAAAACAGAAAGTTCAGTCTGCAGTGTTATCGAATAATGTAAGACTGCCTAACGAACGTGTATTCTATGATGTTATATTTTATTTTATAATGTTTTTAAAATAATTTTTTAAAAAATAAATAATTCATTTGAAATATAAGTTGGTACTCAAACAATCGTATAACCTTAGTGACACAAGCATTATTTTTTATAGCTAATTATTACGGTTATTTTTTGAAACCGCAATTTTTAAACATCTTTATATTTTAAAGTGTTTGGTGTATATTAAAAGAAGTAAAAAACAACTTTATTTTAAAAAACTAGATAAAAATGAATGGTGGATACGATGGCATAAGGTGTTTTGTAGTTTTAAATACAAAATGTCCAAATTAAAAAATGGTTAATCTTTATTAACAATAAGTTAGTATTGCTGGGCAACACTTTTCGGTATTACATCCATCTTCTACCAAATTAATGCTGGGGTGGCTCAGGGCTCAGTACAGGCACCCACTCTGTTTTTTCTGCACATAAACAATCTTCTCTTTTCCAAAATCAATCCCATTCATAGTTTTGCTGAGCCTGATTTGGAAACCAAGCGTAGGTCAATGAGGATGTCTCTCACAAGCCCTCACACTTATCTTGGATTGTGGCGTCAAAAATCTTGTTCAGCTTAATGCCTTTAAGCTGCCAAGTTTTGCAGAACAAAGAGTCGTTTAATTTTGTCGGCGTTACTTTTGAGAATAACCTCAACTGGCACAAACATATTGCATCCATGGCCTCAGCAGCTTAAAAAGATCTTAGATTCCTCTTTCGAGCCAGAAAGTATTTCTCTTCTTCCAATTTGTATAATCTTAATGTATCCCAAATCAGACCCTGTTTAGAATATTATTCTCATGTCTGTTAGTTTTATTAATGAGCCCACGCTTACAGAAAAGCTTTCTTCTCTTCCACCGTCGAGCTGTAGGGAATCTGTCGCTCTTCTATAGGTATTTTTATGGCTTCTGCTCAGAGGAGTTCGCCAGTATAATTTCTCCTCTGGCAGCTTCCAACAGAGCAACACGTAGTGCAACTTTTATGCATCCTTTTACAGTTCAACTGGAGAGGCTCCGAACTTTCCACTTTCTTCGTTCCTTTATCCCTAGAGTGTAGACTATGGAACCTGCTACCCGCAGAAGTTTTTACTTCTCCCAGTCTCCAAATATTGTCCCGTGTGAATAAACTCCCCCTCACGACGCTTAAGACACCCACGGTACGTAAGTACTTAGGCCTCAGCCTTCGTGGACTGTCCAAAGATAAAAAAAATACTGAGAAGTTAAATTTTTTTGCCACAAAAAAATACAAGGTAGGTAAATTACTAAATAGTCGGAATTTTTGTTGTGAATTGCCGTCATTAGCAAATATAATGTTAAAATAAAGAAGATTAAATTAATAAAATAACCGGAGTATTTTTGAGTTTTTAGATTTGGGCTATAAAAAGTACATCACTTTGTATATTTTAAGAGATTTTTACAAAATATTAAAATTTTTAGAACTTATCTATCTTTATTAAACCTTAGGTAGCTTTTGCTAAGAAGTAATCTTTAAATTTGTAAAGTGTTTTTTATCCAGTAGATACACAAATATTACCAACACCGAGAACAGCTTAAAAAGTTTTATATTTAAGTTCATTATATGTTACCTTTATTTATATTAATTTTATTTTGGGCTTATTAATATTAAAAAGAAGTGAAGTGAATTGTGGCTCATAAATTTTTAAGAAGCTTAGGAGAATGTTTAAATAAGATACGAAAAGGGAAAACCCATTTTAATATTCTGAGGGTTTTTCTGCCTTCCTGAAAGACGCTGAGTTCTAAGTTCAAAATACCTATGTAAATTTTCCTGAGACCAATAACGGGTATAAGTGGGATTATGCCTACCATGGATTGGAAATGTGGGCTCATCAGTAAAGACAATGTTATTTTTTTTTTAATATTCTCCTCACCGTTCTTGTACTTAAATCAACCTCATCCGCAAGCGCACGTGTTGACAAAGTTGGATTATCATTAATTATTATTGCCATTAAATTAATTTCTTTCGCTTCCCGTTCCTCATTAACTTCTTGGACGTTTTGTATTTTACAACCGTATTTTTGGAAATTATTTATATTCTTGAAATAGTAGTAATTTGAGGTGGCCTATTAGATAATTCTAGCAAATATATTTTTTACCCGCTGTAAAGAATTACCCCCATAATACCATTGAACAATTTTAACTTTTTCCTCAATTTGATAAATATCCATTTTAGGTTTTAAATGTTAAGGATTTTTTAAAAACACACTTGTTCGTACCTTAAATTCGCCAGGCGAAATAATTTTTATACATTTATAATTCCCAACAAACTCAAAATTGTGTTACTTTGTTGTTTCTTACTGAACAAAAAAGAATGCATGCACAAATAGTGTACGATTGCAAATTCGTCCGGTCCATTGCTATATACCTAGTAGGGTGCCCCTGTCTGTATATTCTTTACGGCCTACTATATATTCATTCATCTGTAAACATAGTCAGAAATATTTAGTTTTTAAGCTCCTAACTATTTAGGTGTCCCATAAATAATGGTAAATATTTTAACAGCAGATTCCTTTTAAGAAAATATTAAGGTTAGGTCAAATTTTCCTAGTCCGAAAGTCAAAGGCAACTAAGATACAGGGTGATAAACTTAATGTATTTTTTTTTAATTTTGGCCTTAAATTTAGCATTTTATCTTTGTTTTTAATGAAATTTTTAGGATATGGGTTTTTTTTATAAGGCAAATTTAAAAATTAGCCTCTTTTTAAATCGTTTTATAGGTGGCACCACCAGCAACATATTGTTTTTTTTTAACTCCATAACTTTTTTACGCTTTGTAGAATTTAATTTCTGATTTAAAATATTCACTGTGCAAACATGTTTGATTAAAAAAGATATACTTTAAAATTTTCGCTACGATTTACCTTTTTCGAAATATTTACATTTAAAATTTTCAATGCGCTCAAGATAAAATTTAATTTTCCTACTTTAAGTTAAAACATTTTTTAAGTAGGCTGTGTCTGACAAGATGAATTATTATAAACGTCATTGTCACTGTCACGGTTTATGTTCTTGTCAGTTACTTTGATGCGTGGTAATAAAAATTATACGATAAGTTATCACTTTAGTTTAAAATGCCTAGACATAATTTTTTTTTTCTAAATCAAAAAGGCGAGATCTGGTTTGCGTATTTGCCCAAGAAAATTACGGCGGTTAAGGAGCTTGTAGACGTTATGCGTAATTGTATCCAAATAGAAGACAGTCAAATTTTAAACTTTTTAAAAACGTTTACCAGAGACTTGGGAAAACGAGTTTATTCAGGCCAAAGCGGGATGTTGGACGTCAAAATAGATGTAATGTAGATCAAGAAGAAGAAGTGTTAATCCAGGTTGCAAAAGATCCTGAAATAAGTGTAAGGTGTATGGATGCAAGAACTGGAATAAGTAACTCAACAGTGTTAAGAATTTTTTATATCGAACATCTTAATCCATATCATTTCACGCCTGTACAAAATCTTGGCATCTTCGAAAAATGGACAGATTCCAGCAAGACGATAAATTGGGGTATACAAATATTCATGGATTCAATCCAAAATATGCATTTACACAAATTTAAATTAATATAAATAAAATTATTTTATTGGGACATATGAAGGACTCTTAACGGGAATTATATTTAAACTTTTACAAACAAATATTATATTTGAAAATTACCTTTAAACCGCCATTACTTTTAGAAAGGTGCCTGTGCATTTTGCTAGACCGGTGAGAGAGTATCTTAATGCTAATTTTAACTGGATAGACGTGGAAGTCGAAGAGCTTGGCCCGCACGAAGTCCAGATTTTAACCCATTGGATTTTTGCGTATGGAAATACATGAACTCAATTGTTTATAAAAATACAAAACACAAGAGGGCAATTAATGGCAAAAATTCAAACTGCTGCTGAGAGATTTCGAAATGAGCAATTATTTTTTAAGACACGGCGATCTTTTAGTAAAAGAATTTTAAAATGTGTTGAAAAAAATGGAGGTCATGTCGAACATTTGCTGAAAAATATCGATAAATTAATTTCCAATTAATTTTTAATTATTTTTTTTATTTTATCAATAATTTGAAGTAAAGCAAAGCAATTTAAATAGTGAATGTGATTTTCTTGTTGAGCGCATAGAAATTTTTAAATGTAAATATCTCGAAAAAGGTGAATCGTAGCAAATTTTTTGAAGTATATCTTTTTTAAGCAAAAATGTTTGCACAATGCATATTTTAAATAAAAATCTAAATTATACAAAGCATAAAAAAGTTATAGAGTTAAAAAAACTATATGTTCCTGGTGGCGCCCCCTATAAAACAATTCCATCCCAAATTTTATTAAAAACGAAGATCAAATGCTAAATGTATGGCCAAAATTCAAAAAAATTACATTATTTTGACTTTAGGACTAGGAAAATTTGACCTAACCTTAATATTTTCTTAAAAGAAATCTGCTGTTAAAATATTTACCATTATTTATGGGACACTCTGTATAATATTTATTTTTTAAAAATATTTGGACATGTTTTTTTTTGCAAATTAGAGAAAACAATTGGAAATAGTTTTATCGGGGGTAATATCCCTAGTGCATTTAATTTTTCAGGAAAAATTCTTAAAAACGAGTTTCTAAGTAATTTGTTTTAACAAATAGCATGAGCGAGAGTGGTTTTAAAAATCCGAGTCGAAAACGAGGATTTTTCCACTTTCGCGAATGCTATTTGTTAAAACAGATTACTTAGAAACGAGTGTTCCAATTTTTCTACAGGAAAAATTAGATGGACGAGGGATATTTGGTAAGATTATTTCCTGAGTTAAATAAACATTTAATTTTAATACAACATTTTTTTTATTAAAACAATAAGAACAATAATTAATAAGAACAATATAACTTTCAAGCTAGAAAAGGTAATTACTTCAAACTCATTTTAAATTACAATTAATATAAAAATTACAATTATTGTAGGTTACAGGAGTATTGTCAGCCATATCGGTTAAATTGTTTTTAATTATGTTTGTATTAGTACTATTCTCTATGTTGCTGTGAGGAGTATCAAACGATTGATGGTGTTGGCTTGAAGAAGTATCTATTTTCTGTCTTTTCAAGGGAGCTTCGAAGCTTGTAGATGGTACATTATTTTGGACGGTTCTTAAGGCAGTGATGCTATTTGAATGATGTTGACTTTCCATTTGTAGATACGGTTGGATAGATGCAGCTTTAGAATGCCCTGTGATTTTGAGCAGTTGATCGCATAGAATGGTTAGATATTTTAACTTCTGCTTTTTGGGCTGCGTCTTTTGTCCATTTTGACAGTTCATTTCTTCCAACAGGAATGTTTTTAAACCATCCAGTGATACGATTGGATTGCCCTGCTGAATTTGGTGTCAAAAAGAATCTATTTGTTGTTATTTTAGACGTTCGTTTGTTTAACAGGGATTTGTACAAACGTACCGGACAAAACTCAGGGTTTTTTGAATTAGGAACAAGCCACTTGCTATCGCACAGATTTTTTGCACCACCTTGTGCAGTTTTGCTGAAGACTGTGTTATACTCGATCCTTCCTGAAACAAGGGATACATAATTTGACTTGAATGCCAAAATATATTTTGTAGTGTGATTTTAAAGTAGATGTATGTAACTTTTAATTTTTTTGGAAAAGCAAAAGGAATTTTAGTGGTTATATATCGTTTTTGATTTTTTGATTTTTTTACAAAAATAGTACAGCTAGCAAACTTTGGATGCTAAAAAAATGGCAAAACGTGATTTATGCAAGGTATTGCAAAAAAGACATTAAAAAACAGCTAAAACAGATTTTACGCCAAGATAAAAAGTATGCGCACATATTTTGTATTGATATAAGCGTTTTTTCTGCCAAGTTACAATAAACATTTACAGATTTTGTTGCAAAATTAAAAAGCAATATCTCATCTCTTTTGATTCCATAATTATCAATTTCTTCTTTAAAATATTCTGTTAAGCAACGAGCCGCTTCTCCGCCCCTCCAAGCAAGCTCAACTGCCTCAATAAAGTAAAATTTACGCTGCAACCTGGTTGGGGTTGTCTCATCCCATAAGGACACCATCTTGTATTAGTCGTCCATATTTAAAGAAGCTGAACTTGTTTTCCTTTTTTCTTCATGTTTCTGGAGACTTCTCCTTGTCGCATTTCGAGCGTCTCTAGCTGGCTTAAAGGTAAGGTCGTGGAATGGGTCGAACACGATATTAAATTTTTGAAAATATTTTTCCTGCAGTTTTAGGCAACGATATTTGTAGTCTTCCCCATTAGCTTTACGCAAGTTCCATGCCCACTCCTTGAGGATTAAATTTAGCTCGCCTGTAGTTGTTGTCTGGAGTAATTGGTAATTTTTTGCTTGGCAAAATTCCATAAATTGCTTCCAGATCGATGTGTGAGTTTTCTGAGTATTTAGTGGAACACTATTTTCAACAGCCGCAATAATTTTACTTTCGGAAAAATTTCCAAACCGATTCATTTTGAGTTTCAGTTAAAAAATTAATAAATTCGTAAGCGTCGTTTGTGATCTTTGTTGTTGGTAACGGTACATAGCAACACAGCATAGAAACCATCAAGTTGTTTTTACAAGGCAACTTGTCAAACTTGCATGAAATTTTTTCGTTTTTTTTCCGAAAAACTCCTGACAGCTAAGTTGACAGTTGTTAAGTAATTTTTCCACTTAAAATTTATATTTGACATACCAATTCTTAATAGCGATTGGTCAAAATTAATAGGAAGGAAATAATCCCAGAAAAAAATATTAAGCAACCACAAAACAGGTTAATTTTTATCTTATGTCATTAGATAGAAAAATAATGTAAATTCTGTTATCATCTAGTGTCTTAGTTCTATTTCATTGGCATGGCATAAAAAAATATAATTTAAAAACATATCTATGTATGTTAATACAGCGTTGTCCAGATATCTTAAGTAATATAAAAGCTGTCTTAATACTTATGTTTAGGATTTTTTTTTCAGTAATAAAAGTTTGTAAAAGAAACAAAAGAAAGCTAGTCAAAATAAATAAATTTACATAATTTTAAACAGAGACAAAAAAGTTGAAAATTTTAAAGTATTATTAAGCGCTATAGGTGTTGTATAATTCTCAGGTTTTTAACATTTTTGTTTTAATCTATAAAATTCTTTTTTAATTTTCCAATGGCATTTACGAAGTGCTATTTCTGAAAATCTTTTTGATATTACCCTAACTGTATATTTAACTAAAATTAAAACATTTTTTTCTACAGTTTTTTTGTTTTATTAATATGCATATTTTTAAATAGTAATTAAAACGTTTGTTGAATCGCCTTAACTTTGGAGACTAGACCAAATAATAGATAAAAAAAACTGTTTACAATATTATAAAAAGGGTTTGTATTTTAATTACCAAATTATTTTTAAGGGTAAAGAAGAGTTTGTATTCATGCTGCGCAAAGTCAGTTTAATTAAATCTTTACTCCTACAACTAGACGTGTTTTTTTAATTTTGGAATAATTTTATATATACACTTTTTTAGATGAAAGCATAATTTAAAGTGTCTTTAAAAAGCTAAAATAGCTTTTGTTTACGAACCGTTTATTTTGATTTTAGTCCAAGAAAATAGGTGGTGAAATACGAATTTGAGGTTAAAACTTGAATTTTTGATATAAGTTACTTTAAAGAATCTAAAAACGAACTGTAATTTTTTTTTGAATTCAGCCCCGGGAAGGGGTGAAAAAATTAAAAAGTGTTTTTTTTTAATTTTGAGGAAACGGTAAGTCTTAGAAAAAAAGTTTTAAATAAAAGTTGTAGAACGTAAAATTCTACATAAAAATGATTATATAACTTTTTTCCTAAAATTAACTGAGATAGATTAAATTCCGTAATTAATAAATTTTTGGGAGAAAAAACGAAGCCCACAGATTATAAATACATCTTGGCAACGCAGCAAGCTCATAGGATAGCGGCGCGGCGCGGTGGCGTCGGGAGCGATTTTCATGTCTATTTTTAGCAGATTAGAATGATATTTATTATTTTAGTGTTTTAATGTGACATGCACAATAAAAATATTTATTTATACTGAAACGGCAGTTAGCAGTTCCTTCCGTATCCTGAGACAAGATAAGAGTCCAAAACATTTTTTTTATTTGTAATTAATGTTAAAAACAATTTTATAAAATATAAAGGATAGTATTTGTTTTTTTATTTAGCTACGAAGATTAAATATGAAAATAGGTTTTTTTAAGAAAAGTTATTATATTATTTGAGTGTGAGGAGAGTGAGAAAAATAATTTTGCATGATACGATAAAACTGAAATTAATTAATGACGTTGTAGTAACATTGGCTTAGGTTTTTAATATCTGTTTTATCATTTATAGAGTTTTCATGTTTTTTTAATGAAAAGCATTTCTAAAAATTCTCTTTTTTTTCTGATTTGATTCTGTTTTTAAAATTTTTGTGTCCTGATAATTAAAAGTATGCTTTGCTTCATTTTCGAGTTTAGTAAAAGCTGTTTTATTTTTCTTGTCATATTTATGCCCATTTAATCGATTTTCGAGATATTGTGTTGTTTGGCCAATATAGACACTAAGAGAGTCGTTACATGGAATTTGGTAGATAGTATGAGTTTTTTGGTGTTTAGGGGTTTTAGCTTTTAGTGTGCTAAAGAACTTTTTTTGGAGAATATTGTGGCTTTTATGACACACGGCGATATCATGTTTTTTTAGGGTTGTTTGTAAACTCTCCGAGAGTCCCTGAACGTATGGGAGGGATAAATATTTAATTGAGTTTTTATCTATTGTATTTAGGTAAGGGTTATTTGCTTTTTGCAATCTGTTATTAAAGATGATATTAATAAATTTTTTTGGGTAGCTATTTTTGATGAGAATATCTTTAGCTTTGTTGATAGCCTTAGGTTGGTATGTCAAGCTGCTCAGTTTTATAGCTCTGTCGGCAAGGCCGACAATCACACTGCCATATTAATTTTAGATGTATAAACACTGATAAAGGCTTTTGCCGAAACGTTTGTAATTAAACAATATGAAAAATTAAAAATAACCTTTTAATTTCAAAATAAATGTGAACCAAAACTCCCAAGAAATTAAATTGAAGAATATATGTTAATGGTTCAGAAAGCAAATAATAAAAAATATAGTTGCAGTATTGGTGAAAATCTGCTTAATCTCGACGAAATCAGGACTACATATGGCGAAAACATCATGAACGACATAAAATATCTGTCAAAAAATTATTATAAATTGGCAAATCAAAAAAATAGACGAGAATTTTTATTGAGGTGCAAATCTGAAGAAATAACACCAACATTTTTAAATTTAAAAGTAAAACACATCACATTTTGTTCCGCTAACCTAGGAAGGAAATTTCACGAAACCGTTTTAAATAATTTTAGATCTGGCACACTTAATTTACTAATAAGTGACACCATTATAAATATACAATCCTTAGAAAATAAAATATCGGAAATTAAAAATAAGCTTCAAGAAATTCTATCAGCAGAAGACTTTCAAAATTATTTAAACAATATAACTAAAGAGTACGAAACGTTTTTTGCAAAAATAAAACAAAAAAATATAAATAAAATCAATTCATTAATTTCTAAAATAAATAATAGCTCTTATCAAAACATTAATATAGAAAAAAATTGGCTTGAAAATCTGACAGACGTAGAAATTCCTGATTATGCTGTTGATATACTTAGTTTGGGATCCAATTTTGCTTCTCCAATCACAAACTTAAATGAACTTCCCATCCCCGAAATTGTTTCATCTGTTGAAGTTTCAATTAAAAACCTTAGTATTGACAAAAAAGACAATATTAGAGCAAACTGTTGCAATATTCTTACAACCTATAAAAACAAATTAAATTCTAAACGGTATAAAACAAAACATGACAAAATTGACAAAGAACTTTGCAAAAAAATTAACAAAACAAAATCTTTTCTTAAAAAACATCCGAATTTAAAGATAGGTACTAAGGCCGGATAAATCAAATAAAACCGTCATTATGGAATCAGACGAATATGATAAAAAAATGGAACTACTGTTGAATGATCCTGGCACGTATAAAAAAATAAACAGCGACCCAACTAACATTTTGCAGAAAAAATAACGATCTTATTAAACACTGGGAAAACAAAAACTACATATCACCAAGCAATGCAAAAAATCTAAAAATTCACAACGCCCAAGCTCCGAAAATCTACGTGTTAACAAAATTACCCAAGGAAGGTATTCCAATGCGCCCTATTGTATCTTGTATACAATCCCCACTAAGTAATCTATCCAAATTTCTTAAAAATATTCTAAAAAACATCATAAACAAAAGTAACACCTACATTAAAGAGACTCTTGGGATTGCAAAGGAAAAATAAACAATATGTATAAAGTATTGGAGGACCTCGAAGAAAAAGTAATTGCGAAACTGGATTTTCGGCTTCCCTTCTTTTTTAGATATGTGGATGATTGCCTTACAGCAGTTCCCATGAATAAATGTGACTCTATTCTTAACTGTTTTAACGCCTTTCACGAAAAACTTAAATTCACCTTAGAATTAGAAAACGATAGTAAAATAAACTTTCTAGATATGACGTTACACAACAAAAACAATAATATTAAAACAGAATGGTATACAAAAAAAAACCTGGTCTGGACGATACATTAATTCTTTTTCACAACATCCAATATCGCAAAAAAAATCTGTAATTGTCGGCCTTGCCGACAGAGCTATAAAACTGAGCAGCTTGGAATACCAACCTAAGGCTATCAACAAAGCTAAAGATATTATCATCAAAAATAGCTACCCAAAAAAATTAAATATTATCATTTTTAATAACAGATTGCAAAAAGCAAATAACCCTAACCTAAATACAATAGATAAAAACTCAATTAAATATTTATTCCCCCTCCCATACGTTCAGGGACTCTCGGAGAGTTTACAAACAACCTTAAAAAACATGATATCGTCGTGTGTCATAAAAGCCACAATATTCTCCAAAAAAAGTTCTTTAGCACACTAAAAACTAAAACCCCTAAACACCAAAAAACTCATACTATCTACCAAATTCCATGTAACGACTGTCCTAGTGTCTATATTGGCCAAACAACACAATATCTCAAAAATCGATTAAATGGGCATAAATATGACAAGACAAAATAAAACAGCTTTAACTAAACACGAAAATGAAGCAAAGCATACTTTTAATTATCAGGACACAAAAATTTTAAAAACAGAACCACATTAGAAAAAAAGGGAATTTCTAGAAATGCTTTTCATTAAAAAAAAAACATGAAAACTCTATAAATGATAAAACAGATATTAAAAACCTAAGCCAATATTACTACAACGGTATTAATTAATTTCAGTTTTATCGTATCATGCAAAATTATTTTTCTTACTCTCCTCACACTCAAATAATATAATAACTTTTCTTAAAAAAACCTATTTTCATATTTAATCTTCGTAACTAAATAAAAACAACAAATACTATCCTTTATATTTTATAAAACTGTTTTTAACATTAATTACAAATAAAAAAAAATGTTTTGGACTCTTATCTTGTCTCAGGATACGGAAGAAACTGCTAACTGCTAATTATAAATAAATATTTTAATTGTGCATGTCCATTAATACACTAAAATAATAAATATTATTCTATTCTGCAAAAAATACACATAAAAATCGCTCCCGATGCCACCGCGCCGCGCCGCTTTTCTATGAGATTGCTGCGTTGCCAAGATGTATTCATAATCTATGGGCTTTGTTTTTTCTCCCAAAAACTTATTAATTACGGAATTTAATCTATCTCAGTTAATTTTAATTTTAGGAAAAAAAAGTATATAATCATTTTTATGTAGAATTTTACGTTCTACAACTTTTATTTAAAACTTTTTTTTCTAGGACTTACCGCTCCTCAAAATTAAAAAAAACTTTTTTAATTTTTTTTTCACCTCTTCACGGGGTGAATTAAAAAAAAAAATAAAAGTTCGTTTTTAGATTCTTTAAAGTAACTTATATCAAAAATTCAAGTTTTAACCTCAAATTCGTATTTCACGACCTATTTTCTTGGACTATAAAGAGTTTTAACATATACATTAACGTTTTAAAATAACAGTTCCTTCCTTAATTTTATCTTTTTTTTATAGGTAAAAGGGTAATATTCTTGGTATCTCTAGATTTTTGGGGTCGCTAAATCCGAATCCGAGGTCAGTTTGACCCAATCAGGTCAGGGTCAAGGGCATTTCAAGGCCAAATCTGCAAAATTAATCGCAACCGAATTTAAACAGTGTATAGTTTGAGGTCGCTGAATACGAATCCTTTGTCAATTTGACCTCATAGGGTCATAGTCAAGAGCATTTCAAGGTCAAATCTGTAAAATTAATCGTATCCAAATATAAAAAGTGTATACTTATGTCTTTGAGGTCGCTAAATACAAATCTGTAGTTAGTTTGACTCCACCGGGTCATGGTCAAGAGCAATTTAAGGTCATATTGGTAAAATTAATCGCAACCAAATTGAAAGTTCAAAGGGCTTGACCATAGTATCTTTATGTTTCTGGGGTCGCTAAAATCGAATCCGGGGCCAGTTTGACCATATCATGGACAGTCAAGGGCATTTTAAGGTCAAATCTGCAAAATTATTTGCAACCAAATATGAACAGTGTATACTTATGTTTTTAAGGTGGCTGAATACGAATCGGTGATTAGTTTGACCCCGACGGATCATGGTCAAGAGCATTTTAAGGTCAAATCTGTAAAATTAATTGCATCCGAATTTAAACAGTGTATACTTATATTTTTGAGCTCGCTAAATACGAATCTGTTGTCAGTTTGACTTCACCGGGTCATAGTCAAGAGCATTTTAAGGTAAAATCTGCAAAATTACACAGCCGACAAAAAAATTAAGGCCCAAATCCGGAGACAGTTTGACCCCATCAGGTTAGGGTTAAGGACATTACAAGGTCAAATATAAAATGCTCTTGTCCATGGCCCTTTAAGATTAACCTGACCACAAATGTGTATTTAGCGACCTTAAACATATACGTAAACACGGTTCAAATTTGGTTGTAAATATTTTTTTAGATTTGACCTTAAAATGCCCATGATTCTGACCTGATGGGGTCAAACTGATCCCGGATTTAGATTCAGCGACTCCAAAAACATAAAGATATCATGGTCAAGCCTTTTGGAACTTCATTTTTTTGTGGGGCTGTGTAATTTTTGCAGATTTCACCTTAAAATGCTCTTGACCATGTCCCTGTGGGGTTAAACTGACTACAGATTTGTATTCAGCAACTTCAAAAACATATGGATAAACTGTTTAAATTTGAATGCGATTAATTTTTCAGATTTGGCTTTAAAATGCCCTTGACCCTGTCAAACTAACTCCGGATTTGAATTTAGCGACCCCAAAAACATAAAAATACCATGGTCAAGTCTTTCGGACCTTTACTTTTTTTTGGAAGGGCTGTGTAATTTAAGCGAGGTGTTTATTCCTAGTAAGGCGACGTAATGAAAGATGGGGTAGATAGTTTTTATGTGGTTCCCAGTAGTCACTAAGATGTTTTTAGATAGGTGAGGAAAAAATTTTGTATCTACGAATAAATATCTTTACATTCAGCTATATATTAAAAATGGTAGCTGGGCGTTTACAACAGAATTGAACAAATTATATACAACACCCAATTAAAAGCTAGATCAATTGCTACGAATTAGGCTTAATTTCAGACTGACCCTTTTGCTTCGTGGTAACTAAATCCTCAATTTAAATCGTGACTCCCCGCTCGACATGCCTCTATGCGGCCACCCGACCCTTATACCGCTTTAGTAATAGTTTTTAAAATAGTTTTATAATAATTTCTCGTATTTTTTATAATATCAAAAATATCGTGAACTTCTCTTTTTCGGACTGTTATAATTGCTTATAATATATTTTTTATATAATAGTGACATAAAATAAATATACATAACAAAATTAAAATTTTAAATATTTCTTTAGAATTTAAACAACTTTGAGAAATATATTCTATACTTGATAGTAGGCAGGAGGATAATCTTACGATTTTTTATCCTTATGTTACTTCCTTTTTAAGTGGTTTTCTTTGTGTGTTTAAAACAAAAAGTCGCCCTGATCGACCCCAGTGGCGTGAAGTGTGTGTCCCTGTCAGATATGTGATAGTTTTAGCTTGTATTCACCCTCCATTATTAGTATGATAAATAATTAGAAAGAATAAAATACAAAACTTCATTTTTTTAAGTAACACTTTGTGACTGACTGAATGGCTGATCAGCCTATTGCCATTAAATATAATACAAACATTTATATATTAAATTTTGTAAAGAGTTATTTATCAGTATTTTTAAAATATTTTATTAAATGTAAAAAATGTTTTGCTCCACTTACATATACAAAAAATATAAAATTTAATTTTTATTTATATTTTTCGTATCGGAGATTTCATCTTCTTCAAGTGGTGGGTGGTTATCGCAGTCACTTCCACTGCAAACCCTGCAAGCCGGTGAGCAATGAAGGCCACTTGTTCGCATCCTGTTTTGCAGGAACAAAATCTGATTTTTAAGAAGTTTTCAGCTGCTGCTTGTTGCGTTATTTTTACTGGTTCTAAATAATCGTCCTTTTGCTAACTTATTTTTCAGGAGGGATTGAAGAATTAATTTTCCATTGCTGGACTTTTAAGTAGGCTGTTAGCACCTGATGATAAATGTTTTTTTACTACTTTAAAAGAATGCTTTACAACGAGTTTATTTAACAAACACTATCGGCCGAGTGATGATTGCGTGGTTAAATTTAGGAATGGACTTAGCAATTGTTAAAAGTTAACAACTGTTTAGAATGTTTAACAAAATGTCAGATTTTGACAGGTTGACTACTAAAATCATTGAATAACACTGACAATGACGTTTTGTTAAACATTCTAAACCGTTGCTAACTTTTAACAATTGCTAAGTCCATTGCTAAATTTAACAACGCGATCATCACTCGGCCGTTGTTAAGTAAATATAGAAATATGAAAAAAGAGCATCTTTTATTTATGCATGCATTTACTGGAGGTGATACTACCTCCGCCTTTTAAAATAAAGGTAAAAATAATTTTATTAAAATTCTTAATAATGATTATAGATTATGTGCAGCACCTAAAACTTTTATCGTTAAAAATTAAATTAATAAAATACTTTTTAATGCAGTCGTAAGTTGTATACTCACAATGTATGGTGTTAAAACTGCCAAAAACTTTCATAGCATTAGCTTCAAAAGGTAAAAGTGTACAACTTCATTCCCTACCCCCGACAGAGGATGCAACAAAACAACATATCAAAAAAGTCTACTTATAAGTCCAGCAATAAAAAATTAATTCTCTAATTCCTCCTGAAGAATGGGGTTGGCAAAAAGGCGATTATTTAAAGCAAGTAAAAATGACGCAACCAGCAGAACATGAAAACATCTTAAAAATCATATTTTGCTCCTATAAAACAGAATACGGCTCAGCATTCTGCAGAAAAAGTAACCTTCATTACTCACCGGCTTGCAGTGTTTGCAGGTGAAGTGCGATAACCAGCCACCACTTGAAGAAGATGGAATCTTCGATACACAAAATATAAATGAAAATTAAATTTCATATTTTTTATAGATATATGTTAGTAAAGCAGAAAATTTTCAACATTTAATAAAGATTTTAAAAATACTGATAAATAACTCTTTATTTATTTAAATTATATCATATTTTCTTAAATATTTAATATCGAATATGTTTCTCAGAGTTCTTTCAATTCTAAAGAAACATATAAAATTTTAATTTTGTTATTTATATATATATATATATATATATATATATATATATATATATATATATATATATATATATATATATATATATATATATATTTATGTACAATTAAACCACGTTGCAATAAAATGCTCTCCCATGAATAATTTAAAAATATATTGATGTACATTTGATCTAATAAAAGTAATTAAAAATGGTTTGTTAGTGTCCAAATTATTTAACTTTAAAATCACTGTTAAAATAAGCGTGTTAAAAACGATATTACTTAATTTTGCGTTGCAGTGTATTTTAATATGTTTTTAAGCGTAATATTCCAAATTTAAGGAAACCCAAATAATTATATTGTTTTGTTAACGGTCGTTTACATTTTTTTTTAACAAGAGCCACAACCCAAGCATCAAAGAATATAAATAAAGGGGGAGAAATAAAGAAAGTTTAAAATAAAACAATAATTACTCCTTTGCTTTCGTTTTAAAAGATCTGGTTTTTTGTTAATAAAAACCTAAGGAAGGAGTATTAAAGGGGATCAAGCATTTTTTGAGGTTAGCGATTTAGTGGTGTATATCTTTTAAAATCTATCGATTATTCTCGGTTATTATTCATATTATTTTTCTTTTAAATATTAATTGTTATATTACCCGTATTAATTGTATACAAATAATAATTTACCCCACTGAGTTTATAATTGAACCGCTAAGTTATGTACCAGAAAAGATAGTCATCTCTCTAAAACGAAATATTCTGATACTCAGAGGCAGCAACATTTTAGTTAAATAAAAAGGGTCTTGAAGCTTTAAAAAATTTTCCCAAAAGAAAGACTTTGTATTTGGTGCAAATTTTTATTTTAAAGCAATCCTAGTATCCTTTGGTATAACCATTTATCAGTGCTATCTACAAGGAAAGAACTTTAAAAAAATGAATTTTTAAAATTTTAAAAAAATTGTAAAAAAAAATTAATCAATTCTCTAATCTTTAAATTTATTTTTAAGTGAAATTGAAACAATACATATAGTAAATCTAGATAAAGTAATAAATTTCGTAAACTTGGTATAAAGAAAAGTTCAGTTACTCGTCGTAGTAGGACCTTAGTAAACTATCACATTATTACATAAAATAAAATAAATGTCATAACAACAGTAAGTTATGTCACATTTTCCCTTATTAAAGGGTGTTTTTTTTAAATACTACACAAGTATACCATTTTGTGGAAAGACGAACATGTGATTATGTTAGGTTAAGAAACCAGTTGTACTGACGTATAAAAAATGGATAGACAACCATTTCAAGGGCGCAAAAAGAATGTACCACTCCGAGGTTAGTTGGAGTGTGGTTGTTGTTAGAAACTGTAAATCTTCAAAAGGCTGTGTTTGAGAAATCAAATTAAAATATATACAGGGTGTTACAGAATGTTGTGAGGAAAATTTAGGGGCAGATTGTACATCTAAAAATATGAAAAAAAGGTCATATAAACATGGGTCCGGAAAGGCTTCATTTTTATGATACAGGGTGATTAAAGTTTTTTGTCTTTTATAGTTTATTTCACATTTCTCGAAAACTCGTGGATATATTGAGATGAGTTTTTTTACACGCAAATGTATAAATATAGGTCACATTTACATGTACAAAATTGTTTTCTAAGGCACTTTCATCAGTGGCGTTCGTGCCGGTAAGTCCTTATTTTTAGCGAAAAAAACTATACGCCACTGGTTTTCGCAAAAATTAGTATTGCTTTTTTAAAGCCAGTTTAATTATGCTTAAAAAGTACCTCTTGGACTTTTTCGTTCTGACTTACCGTTTTCGAAATAAAAATAAAAGTACACTTAGCTGTTTCCCGAATTATTTAAAATTTTATTATTTTATTTGTACTAATTGTTCAGGAACAATGTATTCGATTTTAACTTTAGATCAAATGCTGAAAATGGCTTTTCTCTGCTTTCATGCATGCTGTAAATCGTATTTGAATATTTCTTGTACCCCTTTGAAATATTTGAGGTCTCTGGCGAAAACAGCTTATTATACGGATTAATAAATTAATTTTTATTTCGAAAACGGTAAGTCAGGACGACAAAGTCCGGGAGGTACTTTTTAAGTAGAATTAAAGTGGCTTTAAGAAAGCAATACTAATTTTTGTGAAAACCAGTGGCGTACAGTTTTCTTCGCTAAAAATAAGAACTTACCGGCACGAACACCACTGATATAAGTCCCTTAAAAAATATTTTTCTACATGTAAATGTGACCTATAATGATACATTTGCGTGTAGCAAAACTTATCTCAATATCTCGACGGGTTTTTGAGAAATGTGAAATAAACTTTAAAAGGCGAAATATTTTAAACACCCCGTATCATAAGAACAAAGCATTTCCGGACACATGTTCATATGAACTTTTTTTCATATTTTTACATGTAGAATCTGCCCCTAAATTTTCCTCACAACATTTTGTAACACCCTGTATATATATATATATATATATATATATATATATATATATATATATATATATATATATATATATATATATATATATATATATATATATATATATATATATATATATATATATATATATATATATATATATATATATATATATATATATATATATATATATATATATATAAAATATATATATATATATATATATATATATATATATTTTAATAAATTATTTTTAAAAAATAAAAATATGGCACAAAACACAAAAACCCTTTTAATCCACCACGACAGCTCTTTGCAACTCGAGCGGTAAACGTTGAATAATAATTCGACGTACCGACCGAAGGCGGTCGTGAATGTTTATCTTACCCTTTTTTGGTAACGAAACAAATTAGGAATAAATCTTACTACCGAGGATCCGCCAAATTTTATTTTAAATTCTAACACGGCCAATTGTGCAGTTCAAGTCGTTCTCGACGTACCAGTCCGAACCAGTGGCGGCTCGTGGGTTAAAAAGTAAGGGTTGCAATTCTATGGTTCTTTAAAAAATAAATAAATAACCACAATAAACATTAATGTAAATAAATAGACATACAAAACTGTAATAAAAATCATACAAGTAGCTCATATGTTACACATATAACCAAATAACAAATTATACTTCAATAAATCGTAAATCGCCTGCGAGATAAATAAAGGTTTGCAGTGGAACCCAAACCGCATGCCCTAGTGCTCTTTCACGATCCGGCGCCCGCCGCGCCACGCCTGAAGCGTGGTGTTTTCACACGATGTCGGTATCGTCCGACGCGCGCCGCGCGGCTCTCCCGTATTTTGACTGTTCAGTTGAGACTTAGCTATTATAATGTTATCATCGCGAAAGAAGAAAGTTTAGCTATGTACTTGCTATGGAGAGGCGAATAAGAAGAAGAAATAGGCGTTTGGATTCACCCATTCTTCAAAATCGACATACTTCTGGGTCATTCAAAGTTTTATTCAATTCATTGCGGAACAGTGAGGAAAGATTCTTTTCGTACTTTCGCATGTCAATCAAATCATTTGATGAAATTTATGACAAACTGAAAGACAAGCTACAAAACAAGATACAAACATGAGGAACTCCATTCAACCTATGGAAATGCTTGCCGTTACAATAAGGTAAGTTTATAAATGTAATTTATATTTGTAAATGTGTTGAATCTGTAATTAAGAGTTAGTTTATATAAAAAGCTAAAAATATATATATGGACAGCATTTATTATACAAGAAATATACAAAAGTGTAATACACAGAAATTTATATTTTTACTTGATAAAATATTCCAATCATTTGAATCTCCTCGAACTCCAAGGACAAGACACTTGATGCTGGTGTAGCTGTAGAACGATGCGGGGTTGGTGTCCGTGGTGGTGGCGTTGGCTGCTGGTTGATGCTTCTTGACTGGTTTGTTGGTTCATTGGATGTACTTTCACTGCTGGTTGAGGTATGAAATCGGACGAATGTATGAGTTGCTGATTCATGTTTGAAAATTTGGAGGAAATTGCGGCTGTTGTTGAGGTTGAGGATAATACATGTTTGGAGGCTGATGCCCGGGATATGGGTAATGGACTTGCTGGTATTGCGTAGTAGGGACCCCGAGAACGCCGAGCTGAAATTCGACAAACGGGTCACTAGTGAAGGTTTTTAAAGTTGGAATCAACTTTGAAGAAGCCAAAGTAAGTTTCATCTTCGTCATACGGGTTTTCTAAGACTTTCAACATCTTCAGCTCGAACTCATCTTCGTTTCTCTTTCTTTTCCTTGTTACCTTTGGTTTGTTAGGCTGCGCTGGAATACGACTTCAGGATCGTCTACTATTTCATCCGTTGGCGATACAGGATTATTGCCTTCGGGTACGGTGATGGATGATTCTGTATCATGTTGGTGAGCGACTTTCTTCAAAAATTGAAGTTGGTCGTGATATATGTATTTTTTTATTTTATTAGCTCCAGCTCCTGATTTTTTTGAGTCCTTATCTTGACGAATATGTTTCATCCACCTGTCCCTTACATTTCTCCATTTCTTGAGCAAGGTGTCCCCTGAAATAAAAACCGGCATTAATTATTTGATTATTCAATATAAAACCTGTGCTTAAAAGTGGCGTTAAATAAATTATTTTGTCTACAAGTATCGTCAAACACTGGTGAAGAAGTAGCTTTTTGACCAGTGGAAAATTTTAAGGTTGAACTTGGTCTAGTGTCAAACAGCTTTTCTTTTGACTTGACCTATGGCGTGGACAAGAAACAAAATACAGTGCGGCTGAGGGAGGGACAGGTTCAGAAACTCGAACAAAGGCAGTTATAAAACCTATTGTTTTTTCCAGGTACCTGGCTTCTGGCAACACGTTTACTGACCTACACTTCTACATAAACTTGAATTCTACAATAAGTATAATTGTAGAAAACGTATGCAACAGTATATGGGACGTTTTGCGGTCTGAGTGTTTTCTGGAGTTGACGGCAGAGAATCTGAAGGAAATATCAGAAGGATTTTTTAAGAAAACACAATTTCCCATTGCGTTGGGGCTGTGGATGGAAAACATCTCAGGTTGTCAAGCCTGAGCATAGTGGTTCTTTGATTTCATTTACAAGGTTATTTTTCTATTGTGCTAATGGCCGTGTGGATAATTTATTGTTTTACCTTTGTTGACATTGGTGCTTACGGATCAGAAGCAGATCCCTCAGTTTTCCAGAAATCAAGTCTATGGAAAAACATTCAGGATCAAAATAGAATTTCCTAAATATGAACCTCTCCCAGGAGTGAATCACCTAATATGCCTTATTTCTTCCTAGGAGACGAACGTTCCCCTCAAGTAAAAGCTTATGCGTCCTTTTGGAGGCCACAAAACTGTTAGAAGAGAGTTTTCAACTATAGGTTGAGTAGAGGTAGAAGATTGTTTGATCACCTTTGGCATCATGAGCAATAAGTGGCGGATCTTCCATCGACCTATGAATGTGAAAATCGATTTAGTGTAAAGATAACCAAAGCATGTGTTATTTTACAAACTTTGTTAGAGAGAGGGATGGAAATAGGTTAAAGATGCATCTACTGTTGTTGGATGGGAAGATTTGCCAGTACGTACCAATCAAGGAACTAACCAATCATTGCGAGGTGGGATCAAGTCAATCCAGGTTAGGAATGTTTTGGCTAAGTATCATGACAAACGTTGGATCAGTGTCGTGGCAGTTAAAAAAATCTAATCAACACCCATGGACAAAAACTTAACTGTTTACAATTATTATATTTAGGCTAATAGTTGTATATATAGTTAAGTAAAAAAAAAGTATTAAAATGTATACTAACAATGTTAGTGTCCTAACATTTGCAATAAAAATCGTTTTGGAAATATATTAGTGTTTCATATTTCTGCACCTTTTCACTTCCAATTTAAATAGTATTTTTAGTTTACCTTAATTGCCTGTAGTTTTTTAACCCTATATGCATATTTCACCGCTGATATTGGCATATTCAGGGGCGAATAAAACTCACATTATACACTAATCTTATTTTTACTTCTCTTTATCCGAAATATGCATATAGGGTTAAAACAACTACTTCAGAACTCCAGAACAGAAAATGGGTAACTAAAATTTTTATTATTTAAAATAGTTTTTCAAATGTTAATATTTTTCAGGTATTTTTTGTTGTTGCTAGTTTTCCATAGGCCCCCTTTTGACATTTTAATAGTTCTAATATTTTTTATGTACCCAGTACTATTAAAATTTAAATAAACCGGTTATTTTTAATGAACACATTTATCACATGCTACGTGTTTAACCATGAACTTCTAAACGGTACTTACCCAACTGTTTCTTTTCCAAACAGATTTGTCTTCAAATCCAGGAAATAGCGCCTGACAGATTTCTCTCCCAAACTTCCCTGTTCTTGTTTCTGTCTTTATACTCCTCTAGCGACTTGTCCCACAGCAATGGTCGTTCTTCCACAAACATGATTAATTTTTCCATATCAATATCATCATCAGTCTCAACTACCTCTACCTCTTGTGTTTCATTCATTTTTACTCACACTTCAGTAAAACACAACAGTTGAACAAAAACAATACCGTAGTACAAGTACGTCTTCACTCTCCAGTGGCAGATCCAAGACTGGAGGTTCGGCCGCGCGGCGCGCCGGACCGTGGAAAACCTCAATAAGAAACAATAGCCCTTCGCAGAGTAGTCCGGCGTGGACGCCGCATGTCCGGCGCAGGGGAGTCCGGCGGGAATATGCAAGGTCGTACGGCGTCTCCGCCGTGAGGCGCCGCCGGATCTTGTGTGGAGAGACTTATCTACTCCCATAGGGCCCAACGCCGCATCAGGCGATCGCCGTACGGCGCGCGCCGGATCGTGTGAAAGAGCACTTATGAGACTAAATTCAGCGCCCAATGCCAAGCTAGGCAACTCCATATACTTACGCTTACTCGTAATGAATCCAATTGGGTTTGCATTTTGATTGCAACCATCGCATCGGCATCGGCTTCTAGGATGCGACGCGACGCGACGCGACGCGCGGTTAAATTAATGATATTTTAGCGACAGCAGTTAAGTTTTTTAATAATTTGGCTGCTATTTCGAGATAACATTAATAAAACAATAAATACAGATGTTCGAATAAATTTTTAAAAAATCTGTAACAATGTAATATTAATATATATATATTTTTAAAATTTTAGTTTAAACCTTTTTGGGGGTTGCGCAAACCCAAACCTAGGAGGACCGCCACTGGTCCGAACAAATGCAGATTAAATACAACAAACACAAAAATTATCTGCATTAACAAGTATATGTAATGAAAATGTAAATAACCAAATGAGATAAACAGTAAAGTATAAGAAACAATTACAAAAAAAAATAAGGCATCAACAAATTCAGTCAAAACAACATTCAACAGTTAATAATTTAAATTACTAATATAATCGTATTATGTCTATTTTAACCAAAGGGCTCGAGTTTTATTATCTTCAGAATAGAGCCCTTTTTATTCATAACTTCGTCTCAGTAAGGTTATTTGCGTCGGCTCCGTCAAGTTTTCAGTTTCTTCTTCACTGAAATGGTATTATTATTATTAAACAAAAGAACCAGGAGTCAAGAAAAAATAAAATACGAGTATAAGACCCAAAAAACTAAACACAAAAAAATAATCTTTAAATATTTAACAGATTCGTATAAGAATTAAACATAAAATAAAATAAATATAATGTACTTTACGTTTGAAATAACAAAGCATGCAAAACCAAAGTTACCTAAGTTTTAGAAAGCAAAGCGCAATAGGCATTAAAAACATTAAACACTAGTATACGTAACAAGCTTTAAACATTAAACACAAACAAATGCAAAGCGTAGCAAGCCTTAAGCATTAAACACAGGAATATGCAAAGCGTAACAAGCTTCCATTAAAAACACGTAAATGCAAAGCGTAGCAGGCTTTAAACATTAAACACAGGTAAATGCAAAGCGTAGCAAGCTTAAAACATTAAACTCAAACAAATGCAAAGCGTAGCAGCTTTAAACATTAAATACAAATAAATGCAAAGCGTAGCAAGCTTTAAACATTAAACACAAACAAATGCAAAGCGTAGCAAGCTTTAAACATTAAACACAAGTAAATACAAGGCGTAGTAAGCGTTAAACATTAAACACAAAGAAATGTAAAGCGTAGCAAGCTTTAAACATTAAACAAAAAAAAAAAACACCAAACATTTAAAGCGCGTCAGACATGGCATTCTTTTCACTTTTACCAGCAAATTCTAACACAGGCCAAAAACATATAGGCACTCACCTATCTTTTATAAGTTCAAGGAGTTTTTCCATATCCATTGTCATAGACCAATCGCTGGGCCAGAGTCTCAACTGTAGCCTTCGTAACAAGAGATTTGCCAACTCGCCTTATTTCATAGCGCTCCTCCGGAGTTATACTTATAATTTCAAAAGGGCCCTGAAGCTCATATTTGAGCTTGCCTTGATGCATACGATCATCACGACGCATAAGAACAAAATCCCCAACTTTGAAGCTTTTAGCATTTCGGCGTTTTTCATTTTCTTTAATATTATTCTGTAGGGACACACTTAAGTTGGTTTGAATCCTTTTTCGATCCAGTTCTAAATTTCTTATGGGTTGTAAGTCAGTACTAATATTTGTAAGTATGCTCTGAATTAATGGTGTCGAACCTTCAACTCCAATTAGAGTTTTAAGCGGTGTTATTTTAATGGACTTTTGTATCGTCGAATTAAGAACAAGCTGGATTTTCCACGGAGTGCTCGCCAATTCTGACCTGACTTTCGTCTCAATCCGCAAAAGGTTCATGATAGTTCGCATGTATCTCTCGACCTGACCGTTTGATCGATGTACGTCTGGGGTCGTATAATGGTAGTTGATACCCAAAGAATCCAAATATTCGGGAAGGCTTAAGTTCTTAGAATTTTTACCGGCATCCATAATAATTTGTTTTGGTGTACAAATAGTGAAATGAATAGCTGGAAAGCAACTCTTGTTTCTTCGGCTTTAACGGTTTAAAGGTAATAGTACGCAGTATTTTGTAAAAGCATCGTTAATACCAAAACATGTTTATAACCTTCAGCTGTGGTCTCTAAAGGCCCCAAGCATTCAGCGTGAATTACATTCATTGGTTCAGTCGGTTTTTCTACGTTGATAATAAAGCCCTGGAGAGGGCCTGATCGAGTTTTTTACAGCGCACACAAGACAATGCTGAACGTATTTGGCTACGAAATGTCTCATACGTGGAAACCAAAATGTCTTTAATTGATTCAAATGTTTTGTCAACGCCGACGTGGCATTGCTCGTCGTGGAATATTCGCACCAGTCCCAATCTGCTGTGGCGAGGAACAAATGGTTTAGCAATAGATCCGTCAGCTGTGGGAACTATATAGTGTAGTATATTATTTTTATCTGTATAACGAGTCTTATCCAAGCTTCCCCCTTTCCAATCGTTAATAAGATTTTTAACCTCATTATTTCCACGCTGTTCAACATACAACCAATTGTCATGGGCAGTCAAACGTCGGATTACTGCAGGGTTTCGACTTAAAAATCAACGTGTGGCAAAGAGCACCCTTTCTTGTGACAATGTCAAAGGAAACCCGCATAAGCCCACCAACGAGCTACTCTTGGCAAAATATCTTTTTTGTCGCAGTTGACTTAATTGCATTACAGTCCATCACCAAAGTAAAGCGGATTCCCGTAGATATACACGGAAGTGCTTCATTGAATTTACCACTGCAAGGATTTCAATTCATACGAGTGATATTTTCTTCATATTTGTTCGTCTTTTACTGTAATATCTATGACCCGCATTCCATCTGATTTTTGAAGTAGTACGCCCCCCCATATCCAATGCTACTGGCATCGGTATGCAACTTTGTGGGAAGTTCAGGATCGAATATATTAAGAAGTGGTCTTGTTGTTAGGTGCTCTATTATATATTTCCTTGCGCTTTCTTGCTCCTCATTCCATGAAAATGGCTCAGTGGAACGTGTTAATTTGGTTATACATGCCGTACGAGTAGCAAATTCTGGAATAAACTTACGGAAGTAGCCTGCCAAACCCATTAGTTGACTAACTTGCTTTACAGTAGAAGGTATAGGAGATCTTACTAAGGCCTCTATTTTTCGTATCCCAGGCCGTATGCCTTCTCCCGATATTTCCCTGCCCAGATATTCCAGTCTATCTTGAAAAAAATTACATTTCTTTTTTTTTTTTATATTGGGACAGTCCACGAAGGCTGATGCCTAAGTACTAACGTACCGTGGCTGTCTTCAGTGTGGGAGTTTGTTCACACCGGACTTAAATTTTTGGAGATTGGGAGGAGAAGGAAAAATTTCTGCGGGCAGCAGGTTCCATAGTCTTGACACTCTAGGAATAAAGGAACGAAGAAAGCGGGAAGTTCGGGGCCTCTTAACTGAACTGTAAAGGATGCATAAAAGTTACTACGTTTTGCGCTGTTGGGAGTTGCCAGAGAAGGAAAATCTGGCCAATTCCTCTGAGCAGAAGCCGTGAAAATACTCTATAGAAGAGCGGCAGATCCCCTACAGCTCGACGATGGGCAAGAAGAGGAAGCCTTTCTGTGAGCGTTGGATCATTAATAAGACGAACAGCTCTTTTTTGAATGGAGTCAGAAGGCTAAGTGTTGTAGGACGCCATTCCCCAGACATGAGAACAATATTCCAAAGGGTCTGATTTGGATACATACAGAGTGTACAGATTGGAAGAAGAGAAATATTTTCTGGCTCGAAAGAGAGAATCAATCTTTTTGAAGCTGCCGAAGCTATGGATGAAATGTGTTTGTGCCAGTTGAGGTTATTCTCAAAGAACGCCGACTAAGATTAAACGACTCTTTGTTCTGCAGAGCTTGGCCGCTCATATGTAAGCGATGAGCATTCGCAGACTTTTTTCGCGACAGCGAACATGACTGTGTTTTTGAGGCATTAAACTGAATACGATTTTTGGCGCCCCAATCCAAGATAAGTTTGAGGTCTTGTGAAAGAGATATCTGCATTGACCTGCGCTTGTTTTCAAAATCAGAATTACACGGTGGCTTAAGAAATTGAATACTAGAGTGGAGGGTACTATCGTCAGTTCAGTTCTTGAGATTTAAACTAAATCCTGCAATTTCTGAAGCTCGCAACACCAACTTTAATGATGCCAAATTTTCTTCAAAAGTTTCGGATGGTATTAGGACATCATCAAGGTATACCAAGGCAACTGTGTTTCTAAGGTCTCCTAATGCCTTGTTAATCGCCCTCTGAAAAGTATTTGGCCTAGCAAATGCACCCGCAGTAGCGGGTGCATTTGCTAGGCCAAACGGCATACGGAGGCGTAATAAAAGCGGTTTTATGAACCGATTCAGGATCAATCGGAATTTGGTGAAATCCCAGAGGACATATCTAAAGATATAAATATTTTGCCCTTTCCAAGATGGTCTAGCTGGTCCTCTATTAATGGTAATGGAAATCGGTCCTTTATAGTATGCGAGTTCAACTCACGGTAGTCGCAGCATAGTCGGTAAGAACCCTCCTTCTTCTTAACGAGAATTATTGGACTCGCGAAGGGCAATTCACTTTCTTGAATAATATTATTGATCAGTAAGTCATTTACAATGTCTTGAACGATTTTTCTTTCATTCATTGATAAGCAATAAGGGCCTCTATTAACAATAAATTCATCTTTAAGTCGGATGTGCATAGTATATTATTTACGCATGAAACTGCATTGCCACTAGCAGCTACAATGTTGTTAAAATGAGAAGAACTTCCCAATAATTTGGACTTGTGTACGTTAGGTACGTCTACCTCAAAATCTAACGAGATGGGCAATGTAGTCAAAACTCTTGCAACCTTGTTTCTGACAATTCTAGTACCTGTATAATCTGTTTTGTTGCTATGTCAGGGTCATCGTATAAATTACATCCAACTAAAAATCATATTCCAGAAAACTATCTGGTACAATAATAAAAGTGATATCTGTTCTGACACTTGACATGTCAACACAAGATACAAACGATTGATTTGAAACATAATTACCAGGCAGTAGTCCAGTGATCGAGTATATTTGTGTGTTATTTTATTCAGAAATTTGTCTGCATGCCTTTGAGCTATTAACGAAATATCAGATTTGAGTCCCACAATTCCATTCATTTAAATGCCATAACTATCACGACAGAGTGTGCTATTTGTTTGCCGCTGTTGCAAAAGTTGATATTTTTACGTTTTTCAATACTCTTTCTTAGAAAACATTATTTAAATTTTTCCACTTTGCCCAAAGGAAACCGTTAAAGAGAAGAAGTAGAGGACTAGGTTGGGAAAGGTTTGCCACGACCAAGTTTTTGGGTTTCTACTCCCTAGGTTGATTTTCAACACAAAACTTTGACTGTGTCCATCCTTGCCACAATTGTAGCACCCGATTGGTCTTTACGCCTTTGATCACCTTCGGCCTTTCTTTTAAAAACGTTGCGGTGGAGGTTCCTTCCCATGCGACTTCCTTTCGGTTTCACTCTTCTTTGACGTTTAGATTTTGGGTTAAATACGCGATAAGGTCCGATATATTTTTATAATTTTGTTTTTGCACTCATACGTATATGTTCCTGCCATGGATTTTTTTCCAAATAATCAACTTCGCCATTGTGTTAGGTTTAAGAAGTTAACTTTAAAACATACGCCTCATATGAAAATCGATAAATATTAAATATCGCCGCTTCCAAAGTTGTCCCAAAATTTTTTAGGCGGAAGGTCAAAAAGTCCCTCTAAAACCTCCCAGTTTTGTCCAAGGACCAATTTTTTCAAAAAAAACCTTTGAAACCCTGTTAAACACCTAACCTCACAATAACTTGTTGATCTGTCCATTCAAATTCGTTTTTAATGTTATTAATCTCGTTGGACAATTTTTTGCATTCAAATTTGGGCGAAAAATGGCAAACCTTAAATCAGCGGCTGTGAGAAGATTTGATTTTACTAGTTCTGCAAGATTTTGGAGCAAAACCCGGGTTTTTCCCGGGACTAAAAGGCGATCCTACTATATAAAGGTGGTTCCAAAATTTAATAATAATTTTAATAAATAAAGCAAAGAATAATAATATTCATTTCGGTTTTAATGAACTAAGGCACACGAAAAAGGTAAAAGTAAAAAAACTAATAGTAGAAACCAACAATAACAATAACTTCCCCTAAAGTGAAAAAATTTGTTAATAAAAAAATACCGAATTCCCCCATCTATACTTTATGTTTGTTTTTTAATTTTCTCGACTAAAATTTGCTTAATTTTATGTTTGATTAAAAATTAATAAATTCATGTTAAAACCCATTTTGATTAAAAAAAGCATTTAAAAAAAAATAATTTTATCCCAACAAAAAGAAAAACGTTTGGTATTTTTTTATCAGTTAGATTCAATGGCCAATAATCTTATCGATATTTAAAATGCAGGAACTTTTCAAGATAAATGCCGTTATTCGGGAACACGACGGCGTTTAACAAAACCAAAAAAACTATATAAAATGACGTTTAACAACGTTTTTGCCATTTACGTATTTATTGGTAAAAAAGACAAACATTTAAATAAACAGGTCAATAATAAATCCTTATTTTTTTAAAATTCAATTAAAAACAACAAAACAAATAAAAAGCCCTTAAATATGTTTACAAATTTCCCTTTAAATTTTAATTACTGGGGCTGTGATTTAACCCATTTTGATTTAGAAAAATAACAAATATGGCCAAAACACCAAAACCCTTTATCCACCAGACAGCTCTTTGTAACTCGGCGGAAAGTTAAAAAAATGAATTTTTACCGACCGAAGGCGGTCGGAATTTTATCTTTACCCTTTTTTGGTAACAAAAACAAATTAGGAAAAATCTTCTTTACCGGCCATCCCTAGAATTTTATTTTAAATTCTAACAATATATATATATATATATATATATATTTATATATTATATATATATATATATATATATATATATATATTATATATATATATATATATATATATATATATATATATATATATATATATATTTAAAATATATATATATATATATATAATATATATATATATATATATATATATATATATATATATATATATATATATATATATATATATATATATATATATATATATATATATATATATCTATTATATATATATATATATATATATATATATATATATATATATATATATATATTAATTTTTAAACTTTAAATAATTAAAAATTTTAAAAGGACTAGAAACTATATAAATTGTGCAACTAGAAAAATTGAAAAAATCAAATTAAAATATTTTTTTTTTAAACCCCTAATATGACTAAGAAATTTTTACTTTAAACAGGACCGTAAATTATAATAAACGAAAATTGTGATTTTTTTGTTGAAAAAACCGGGAAGGAAAATTGAAAAAACCCCAACTTCTTCTTCTTAAATTCTAAAGTCGCCAAAAAACGACGGGTTGGGAAATTGTAAAAGGAAGTATTAGTGGGGGTTAGAAAGAAATCGGTTGCATTGTTTAAAGGGGATTAGTATGGTTTAAAAATAGGGAAGGGGCCGAAGATTTTGGAAACCCCCATAATGGAGGCAGGGGAGAAAGGGAGGTGAAACCTAATTAATTAACTATTATGTTTAGTTAAAAAGATTTTCTTTAAATTAAATAACTGACTGTTTTAAATGTTAAAAAAATATATGGAAATCATGTAATATACCAAACTAGAACAAGGAGATTGGATCCCAAAAAATTGCAAAATTTGCAAAGCTGAGAAAATGTGCTACATTTATAAAAAAATGTTGCAAAAAATGCTTTGTTTTCCGGGTAAAATCGTTGGTTTTTTAAAAGAAAATCACCGGTCCAGTAAACAAAACAAAAAATGGTTAAAAGAATAAAGTTAAGATGGAAGGGATCTTAAAACAAAATTAACGTGACGTTGCCTAACAAGTGTCAACATAATATGATTTTGTTGATTTTAAAATGAAGCAAAAACATTTTTTTCTCGGGGATTGGTACAACTTTGAGAACCGGGACTTAGACGTCACTGATTTTTAGAAATATTATTAAATGTTTTGAAAATTTTTGTTCTGTAAAGGTATTATGTTGGGCAATAAAATTTCATTTGTTAATTTAATTATTTAAAATTGTTTGAGAGACTGCTCCAATTATTTATAATTGGCGCCTAAAAGGAGAAAGAGCACTGTTTAATTTAAAAAGCATCTAGATTTTCCAAACAAATTACAAAGGAAAATTTAAATTTTTGTTTGAATGATTGTTTAATATAAATTAACTTGTTTTTCACATTTTTTTACTTATCTCTTTTATCATTCAGGCGCCAGTAATTTCATAAAAAAGGGTTTTAGTTACGTGGAAAATTACGCATGGTGGATATCAGTATAATGTTTTCGTAAAACAAAAATGTGGTTTATTAAAAGAAAATTATTCCCTGGTTACCAGGAGACGAGTATTTTAGCAGAAAAAGGTTTTGGGTCAAAAAATGGTTTAAATAATGTCAAGAATAATTTGTATATAAAAGTATACTTATTTTTATTTGCAAGAAAAGTATGCTGTAAACAGAATAAATATTCAAATTTTATTTATTTTTAAATTGTATAATTTATAAATTATTTAAACCTGATGAAATAGATTGTTCTATTAATCAAATTAATGCGGACCTGAGTGCTATTTTGAGGGCCTCACAGTCTCATTGTCTTAGCATCAATCCAAGCAAATCCCGTATACTTCTGTTTGGTAGATCTCAGTTGAGGAACCTTTATTTTAATTAAATTAATATTAAAATAAATAATGAAAGGCTTAAACTGGTGAGGTCTGCAAGGAATTTGAGACTATTAATTGACGTCGATCTTAGGTTTTCGAATCATGTAAATACCTGTATTAGAAGAGCATTTCGCTAATCTTAAGTTAATTTATAGTCAGAAGAGTATTCTTAACGAGGATCTTAGAAAAATGCTGTGTGGCTCCATTATGTTGTCACGTTTTAATTTTGCAGACGTGATTTATGCTCCCTGTCTCTTAGGTGTAGATGCATACAGAATTTAGCTTGTTCAGAACTGTTGTGTTCGTTTGATTGGGGGCATAAGGGAAAGAGAAAGAGGGGTATCAGCCAAGATTCAGGAAATTAAATGGTTGAGGATGGACGAAAGATGAATGTTACATTCGCTCGTTCTGTTTAATAAAATTATTAACAACAAATATCCCAAATACTTGTATAAAAAAATAACGTTTCGCACTGATGCTCACAATTTGGATGTTCGACATAAATTTACTATTAGTACACCTGCACGCTTTACCACCAATTTTGAAAGGTCATTTAGCTTCAACATAGCCAAATATTATAATAAAGTCCTGTCCTGTCTCTCCGGTAGCGTAGTGGTCAGAGCCTCGGCTCGCCGCGCGATCTTTTTCCTGCAAAAAATATTAAATAAATTTATATGAGAAGCTTCAAAAGCAAAACTTTTTAAAACCTATGGTTAATGAGACAGTACAAAAGCTTTTTATGGTCACTACCGGTATTAGCTGAACTTGCACAATTTTAACAACCGGAGTCTACCACCGGGCTCTACCGCGCCCCCGCCCAGTGTCTACTGGCCGGCATTCTCCTCCCCAAGACCTGAAAAGGTAAAAGGGGAGGCGCAAAGGATGCATATTTATTATGTATTATATGTAGATTAGGTTGTATTGTAAATATTTTATAATGAATAAAAGCTATATGAAATTGGAAATTGGAAATTGGCTCGCCGCCCCGGCGATCCGGGTTCGAATCCCCGCCCCGCCGGGGAGACATATTTTGGTAGTAGTTATTTAAAATAACGTCCGTGGTGGCACTACCGCGTTGTCTAAAAGGTGCTGTGAAATGCAATATTTGCATGGTTCAGTGTTTGGGCAGCGTTGACGGAACTGGGGAAAAAAAGATGGGTTAAACATCGAAATACCCGGCACCCACGGTACTCTGGTACTTAGGAGTATATATGTATATGTATATGTCTAGTATATAGTATATATGTATATGCAAAATCCTTCGTGAGTTGTCACAAAGATAAAAAAACCTTAAGTTTTGCACCGGTGTAAAATTTAAAACGGCTATTAGGACTATTCAAACTTTTTATAATTTGTACCATCTTAGGCACTTCACAGGATTCATGAAAGTGTGTTTATTTTAGTTTTCCATTTTGGGGTTAAAATGATATGATATTAACTTCAATATATATGTTTTTTTAAATTTATTTTCACAGAATTAGTTTGTATGTATGTTTTGTTCAAGATCTGTTTATTTTGTAAAATATAGCTCTAAACTTAAAATATTTTGAGGTAATTTTGGTTATTATTAATGTTTATTAAGGTATTAGTCGTTATTTTGCTAAATTACTACGATAATTCTTTTTATATCTAATTTGTAGGGAAATTAAATTATATTTTTAAATTAAGTGAGGAAGTTCGCTTCAACTTTGCCTTTTATAAATATTTTCTTTATTTACAATAAAGTCAGTGTTTTTTAAAACAAAAATGTAGTTTATTAAAAGAAAATTATTTCCCAGTTAATAATACACAGGTATTTTAGTTAAAAAATGGTTTAAACAATGACAAGAGTAATTTTATATGAAAGTAAATCTATTTTGGTTCGCAAGAAAAGTATAACCCACAAAAGTCTTTTTAAACAGAATTAATATTCTTTTTTTTTAATGAAAATTTTCAACATACAAAATTTTATTATTTATTTGCTTTTGAATTCGGTTACTAGGGAAGATTTAACAAATTTAGTCATTTTACCTTTTGAAATATAATATTACAAGTAAAAGCAATTAAAAAACTCAGTCATGTGCAAAGGCCGCATTTCTCAGTTATAATAACAAAAACCACAAAACAACTACCCTTTTAGCTTTGTATATTTTGGGGTATTATATTATTTTCTGTTGCTTTCTCCACGCTTACGGGTTTTATTGTGTGTGTATTTTTTCCGGTTCACGCGAAATTGACATTCGTTAATTGTGAATTTATTTGCGTGAGCCACGTGGATTGAAACAATTTAGTATACGTGACGGTTATTAGTGGCGGTAAAGATGGGGGATAAGCTCTTGAACTTTATAGCCGGGATTAGTTATTTATGATATAAGTGCTAAAAGTAACGCCTTCGGCGTCGTGTTTCATGCCTTCAAACAAAATAAAATCACTTTTAGCATGTGTATCATACACTATTTTTTCTACAAACACCATTAAACGTCCAAATTAATGATTTTTTTTATCGTCGACATTATTCTTATTTTTGGTAATTTTTTACTTACCAGGCCCACGGCCGATTTTATTGAAATTTTGTATACGGGTTTTTATTGGAGCGCTGATTACGAATCTAAAGTCAAATGTTGTCGGACACTTTTAGTTTTTAAGTTATAATGCGCCGCTCAGGCCTAACCTCAAAACTGCACAAAATTCCTCCTTCCTAAAACTAATAACACCCACAATGAAAAATTTTATGAAAATACACTTATTATTTTATAAGATAAATTTTATTTGACCTTTATGTAACAAATATTTTAAATAAAAAAAGCACAACAAGCACTTCCCTATAATATTATTTTTACTTTTATAAATATCAACAAAATTGTCTAGAGATTTTAGACAGTTTTATGTTGGTACGCCAGGGACACGCGAAATAATTGAATGGCCTACTTTATAAATTTGAATTATTTTTATTTTTCGCGATTTATTTTTAAAAAGTAAGCCATTTAATGGTTTCGCGGGTCTCTGGCCTACCAACATAAAACTGTCTAAAATCCCTAGACAATTTTGTTGACATTTATAAAAGTAAAAAGAATATTTTCGGAAAGTGTTTGTTGTGCTTTTTTTAATAAAAATGTTTGTTAAATAAAGGTGAAATTAAATTTATCTTATAAAATAATAAGTGTATTTTCATAAAATCTTCCATTTTGAGTGTAATCAGTTTTAAGAAGGAAGAATTTTAGGAAAGTTTGTGCAGTTTTGAGGTTAGGTTCTAGTGGGGCGTTATAACTCAAAAACCAAAACCCAAAAGAGCCGACGAAATTTGATTTCAGATTCGTGATCAGCGCCCCAATAAACCCCTGTATACAAAATTTCAATAAAATCGGCCGTGGGCCCGATAAGTAAAAAATTACCTTATTTTTAAAAACTAATTTTATCTGATTTATCTATAAAATAGGCTGCTAAGGTAAAAAAAAATAGAATTTGTTGATTTGTCTTTGTTGACAACTAACGTTAAATAATCGCAATTTCTTGTTCGATGGAAAGTACCTAATTAAGAAAATTTATTTCTCTCGGTGGAAATCAAAGAAACTGCCAATAAAGGTAGTAGTTAAACTAACGAGGGACTGTGACAGTCAGATGACTGTGGCCATCCGAAGAGACCATTCTTCAGCATTTCAGGAATTTTTTCAGGTCTTCAGGCACTTCTTGAGCCGAAGAAGTGACGCAATAGCTGAAGAAGTCCAGAGGCTGTTGAAAAGGTGCTTTTATTACCTGTGCAGGTGTAGCCTAAAGAATTACCTGTGCTAAAGAAGTGGTCTACAATGACGTATGTTGACCGGAGGCTTTTAACCAAAAAGACGTTAGGTGTAAAAGAACCGGGTGGACCAAGTTGTGTATTCTATATTTGAGTATGGTAAGTGTGTCCACCCTGTAAGTTTATTACTACTATAGATTTATATAAGTTTGGACTTGTTGTAAAAGAAAGGTCAAATTGTAGATAAGAAAGGTTAAACTCGTGTAGATAAAGTAAACAGTATCCAGTGTATATTATTAAATAATTGTTCATTATTATGACGTAAAACAGGTTATTTTTTTTAATAATAATATTAGTTAAAATACAATTTATATGGAAATTTTAAGGTAGTAAATAAATAAATAAATAAATACACCATGTAAGATTTAATATTTTTTATTAACAGATAATATTATATTTATAATAATAATAAAATAAGGTTTACACCACCCTAACGGCGGTCTCGTCTGGACTCGTTGATTCCATCATGACATTCTCTACAGATGAAGCGTTCCAGAAACCGGACACAGTTATACCAACTTCTGTCATCATTGGATAGTTTTCTAAAAGCTCGGTTACAGTGGGTACAAAATGAGTGAAAATCACACAATCGTCCAGGGCCTGCGGGGGTGTAATAGTATCGACCTCCATATGGACACGGGTGACGGTCCAGTAATCCATCACACTTGCCAGGATCCAATTTTAACAAGAATTCCCACGGTTTTGAACACATGATACAAAATTATAATTACTTGGTCAAAAAGTTTTAAAATTATTCTCAGTAGCAAACTGATAAAGTGTCTGCTAAGAGGTTCTATTTATATTAATTTATTTTAACATAAAATAAATAAGGTCAAATTGAAGATAAGAAAGGTTAAATTCATGTAGATAAAGTAAACAGCATCCAGTGTATAATTTGAAATAATTGTTCATTAGTCTAACGTCAGTGTTAGTTTAACTAGTTTAACATGTGTTTGGTGTGTTCGATGAAAAATAATTAATTTTTATTGTTTTATATTATTAGTACCTACTAACTTAAAATAAAAGACATATAAAGAAAATAATTGTTTTATTTTTATATCAAATTGTACAATAACAATACATTGTTTTCCAAAAAAATTAAGACATATAAACAAAAATGTTTTATATTTTTATACCAAATTTTACAATAACAATACATTATTCTTTAAGGTTCATTACCTTTCAATTTTCTTAAATTTTTTCTACAAGTACTTAATCTACCCACATATTTATTTTTTTGGTCAAGTATTTTTTCTTCTCGTTCAATGCAATCATTTAGATTATTAAACATCTTGTTGTATTGATTTATTTTAGTTCGGACTTCATTACGACATTGTGTTAAATCAGAGTCAGATTTATGTAGGTCAATTATTACGGTGGAAAGGTTTCGTTGCAGTTGTAATATTTGTTCTTTATATTCACTAATAAGAATGTGTGTAATTCTTTGTTTTTCCTCACATAAATGTAGATTTTCAGTCAAGTTAGTTTTTAGCACATAGAGTTCTGATTCCAAGTTAATATTGTTTTTAACCAAATTAACATAGTTTGTATAATTTAAAGAGTTTGATAAGTTACTTGCAAAACTTTCATATTTTTGCCAATTTTCCAAACAAATATCGTTAATAGCTAATTCGTTGTCATATAATTCTATATATTTATCAAGTTCGCCAGTGCACTCTTGATACAAAACCAAACTTGTATTATATAAGCTGATGTAATCTTCCTTTAAATAAGTATAATTTTCACAATCGTTACAAATTGCAAGACTGAAAATTATACAGAGAAGAAGGAAAAGTTGAAGTAACATGTTTAAAGGTTTGTAATTAAATAAGGAATACCTGCTAAAATAACTGTTTATATAGATGTTATTGAATATTATTTTTATTAATCCAACTGTTATGTTTTGCATCGAAACCCAACCATTTAACAAATACTTTATTATGCTTACGTTTTAATACTTTTTCTACTAAATAAACATTTGGATATTTAACTTTTTGTAACTGTTGTTCGCAAAAACCTCCCTTAATATCTTGACCATTTATATCTTGCAGCAAATAAGTGGTAGGATTCGTTAACTGAATTTTTTTAATTGTAAAAATTTCCGTTGACCAATTTGATTGATATTTCTTGTCAAATATTCCCCTTAGTTTGGAAATTCTAACGTTGTCACCAGTTTTAAATTGAGGCTTATAAACCATCTTTATACGGTTATAAACAGTGTTAAGTAATTGTTGCTCATTATCTTTAGATACCTGAGATGGTGTTAAACCAATAGTTCTATGCTTTTTATGATTATATTTATCAATAATATCAGATAACAAATCATACCATTTATAAGAACCATTAATATTTAATTGTTTCCATATCAATTCCTTTAAGTGTTCTGATTACACTCTCTACAATTGAAGCCTTCTTTTCGCTGTAAGTGTAATAATGTTTAACTTTGTATTTTTTTAAAAGTTCTTGAAAATCTTTCGATAAAAATTCTTTTCCCTGATCTGATTGAAGGAGTTTCGGTGGAGATGTATCTTGAAAAACTTTTTCCATGTTTTGAGCTACTTCTTTACCTGTCTTTGTTTTTAGCGGAAACGCCCATACGTACTTTGAAAAACAATTAATTACTACCAAAATATATTTATAACCTTTTTTTGTTTTGTATAGGGACCTAATTCACAAATATCAACCTGAAATAGGTCAGAGTATCCTTTTAAAATGACCTGACGTCTCTTAAAATTAATTCTAGCGGGTCTGTGTATTTCATCAATGACTTGCTTTTTTACATTGGTTGGATAATTTTTCATATTTTTTTTGTTATAATATTATATTGGCTTCTCGCAATTCCTCTATTATTGAGGTAATTTCATTCACGTGACTTGTATTTCCGGCACTTTGGGAGGCTATTAGTAAACGTAATCGTTCAACAAGTTCGTTAGGATCGTCCCAATGTACGTATTCTATGGGTCTAGTAGAAAAACGTTTTAATATAGTCCTAACTTTTAGACCTTCCCCCCTTTTCTGTTGCAAGGCTGGAGCGATTTTTCTTTTATACTTAGGTAAAACGCTACCTTGTATTTGTTTTGTTGCCTTATAATGCCTTCTGTGTGCATTTGTCTTTAACACTATCTCAACATAATTTTTTTCATCTTTTGCAGTAAAATTAGTGGGATATTTTTTAAACAGTAACTCATATAAACCTGTGGTACCCTTATATCGTTTACCTTGTACAATAATATCTGAATCTACCATTTTTAATTGAGAATCACCAATATAAAATTTTTCTAATGTTTGATTAAAAACTACCCCATATTTATGATCAAATTCATTCTTGGTATCTTGTAACATATCCTTTACATATTTTCTTGGAAGTTGTTCATATTGTTCCAGATAGTCCCTGAGAGATTCTTCCATAAGCTGTTGATTTCTCGATTTTTCATATTGTACTTGTAAGTGTGGTTCCAGTTCATTTTCTTGATTTTTTGCTTCCTCTATTATGCTTTCCTTTAAACTCATGACATTATCGTATAAATCATGGTCATCATCATCATCAAGCTTGTTTTTTATTGGTGTGGATGTGGATGTAAAATGTAAACGTTTTTTAGGTGGAAAAGGTGAAATATGTAAATTTTGTGTATCATTACTTGTTGAAAAATTGTTTAGTTTTTCATCATTGTCCTCATTTAGTTCATGCTTAATGTTGGGTGTGGTTGTTTTTGTTGTAGATGTTGTTGCAGTATTATTGGGTACTATTAGTTTTGTTTCTATGTTTTTAAGGTGTTTTGTTATCGGAGAAAATAAATCTTCATGAACAATTTGACCCTGTTTTAGTGAGTCCAATTTTTGCTTAAGTACTTTACGTTGGGCTACAAGTTTTTGTTTAATTTCTTTTTCAGAGAAGTCCATTATTCAAATGGTTGTTTATAAAACCAAACATATAATGATATATCTAACAATGTTTCATAGGTATATATATTTATCGAAACCGCAGCGGTATCGTCCTTCATTACTTTTACAATCCTTAAAAATTGTTAAAAATTGGTATGGTTTGCTCCAACATATACCACACAAGGTTTTAAAACAATCAAATGTCATGTCTGTTCCTACATGATCACTATAGACATGTCGTAAGTTGACATCATCTTGCTTAAATAAAATAAATGCATTTGCATTATCCCTTATCAAATGTTTATGTATTTTTGCATAAGTTTGAGAGAGATAGAAACAATCGATATGATTATGACGTCCCATGCTAAAATACTCACGAATGACTTGTTGCTTATCGCATGCAACATCATCGAAAATGAAAATAGAGTGTGGTTTGGCCTCCGAAGGTGGTAATATTTGTTCACTATTAATGAGAACGAAATATCCCATCCCTTTAATAGGTTTAAGCAACTCATTAAGATATAAATACTTTGGTTGATACAACGACTTTGAATATAAATAAGTATTTTTAAATTTAAGTCCGTTAGGATGTTCAATTAGGGACAGCATTACATTTGTTTTTCCACAGTTTGAAGGACCAACGATTATGCTTCGTATTGAAGATGGTAAAAGGATGCTGTGTGTACTCTTTGAGTTTTCTTCTACGTCATGATTATTAATAGGTAACCTATTATGTTGCTGAACAATTTTTACACTTTTTTCTTTTGGTCTGTTTGTCATTATTCTGTAACGGATAAAATAACACTATTTATTAGAATGCATTACCTCTATATTTATTTAGTTTGTCTAAAGAAGTGTTAGAGTTAAGATGAAATTTTATCCTGATGCTGGTAATGTAATTGAGGGAGAGGGTCTCATGAATACTATCATCAACAAATTACCTGTTGAGCTACATTTACCTGGTTACAGTTACTGTGGTCCTGGTACAAAGTTAGAAGAAAGATTAGCGCGAGGTGATAAGGGTATTAATGAATTAGACGAGGCTTGTAAGGAACATGACATTGCATACGCAAGAAATCAAGATTTGAAAATGCGTCATGAGGCTGATAAGGCTTAGCTAAAAAGCCATGAGTCGAGTAAAGCAAACACTGCAAGACTAGAGAAAATTGCAGTATTAGGTGTGACAGGTACCATGAAAGCAGTTAAATTGGGAATGGGTATGGGTAGGAAACTACTAAATATAACACGTTGATGGTTGACAATGTACAATGTTTAAAAAGTATAATTGTTACAACTGCACTAGTAATGTCGGATAGAGCTTTACAAGCAGTGAACAACCTCATGAATAATCAAACTAAACGTATAAACCTGAAAAAGTAAAAACTTAAAACAGCAGACATCAATTCAAAATAAGTATGAAAAGGAAATTCAGATGAAAATTGATGAAAGAAATAAAAAGATAAAGAAAAGGACACATCTACGGACGTAAGAGAAAATTAGAGCTGGAGGAGAAGAATCATTATTTAAATTAAACAAACCTGATGAACAACTTATACTACAGCCACAACCTCTTAAAAGAAAACTTGATAATGCGAATGAACAGCAGCTGTCATCTAAAAAAATAAAATATGACAACCTTGCTGACAGTGAATCGCGTGGTATAAAGAGAGAACATGATGATGATAATGATAATAAAGATTGGCCTGAAGATCTTAATGAATTCCTAATCCCAAAAACAAAACTATAAAGCTCAAAGTCTTCTAAGTTTAGTATTTATGCTACAGTTTAAGGGTGCAGAGGTTATTATTGATATTCAATTGTAACACAATGGCTAAAAAGAGATCAAATACAAATAAAACTTTTAAAAATACTAAACGTAAATGTAGGTAAAAGAAAGAAAAAGAGGACCACAACCAAAAAACGCTGTAAGATGACGAAGAGGACTAAAAATTGTGAAAAAAAAACTTAGTTTTAAGGAGACAACTACACAAATTAAAAATATTATACTGAAAAAGAAGCCAAAAGACTTAAATGGAGCATTAAAAATTGCAATCCAAAAGACTAACACGCTCAAGAATAAAGTGAGACCTTCTCGTATAATTACTGTCCCAAAGCAAGGTGGATTTTTACCACTTATTCCTTTATTTGCTGGACTCAGTGCACTAGGGGCCTTAAGTGGTGGGGCAGCGGGAATTGCAAAAGCTGTTAACGATGCAAAGTCAGCAGCTGAACAATTAAAAGAGGCTCAACGTCATAATAAATCTATGGAAGCAATTGCCCTAGGCAAAGGTTTATGTCTTAAATCACACAAAAAATGATTGGGTCTTTTTTTACGACCACCGGACTATCAAAACAACTACCCATAAAACTACCAATGCAACCATTAACGAACATTAAACTAAATGAATACATAAAAAAGTTAAAAATCCGCAATTTCAGGGCTGTTTTTATGAAGGATGCCTTACCCACAAAAATACGAAAAATAGAATGTGGTATTGTTAACTTAGATAATTGTAATGGTCCAGGTACACATTGGACTGCCTATAAAAGCATGGTAATAACGTTAGTTATTTTGATAGTTTCGGTAATTTGTCTCCTCCTGTACAATTGGTTAATTATTTTTATTCAAATGGTCCTTGTAATATTTTTTATAATTATGATTCATTTCAGTCCTATAACACTGTTAATTGTGGTCATTTATGTTTATCATTCTTATATTGTAACTAATATTTCAAACTGGTATATATTTAATAAAAAGTTATAAAAGCTTAGTTATTATTTAATTTTTCCTGAGTTAACATCATGTCCTTCACCTTTACCCTGTCAGGTCGAGCATCGTTGTTGTCAACCAAAATTTATCCTCCTATAGTATTAAATGAAAGTGAAAATTATGCTCTGGGTTTAATAAATTTTGAAAGTTACAACTCTATACCCAATATAGATAGCACTAATAATAGATTTCATTTTAATAAGGAAGTCATAACAATTCCTGAAGGCTTTTATGGCATTAAAGATATTAACAATTACCTGGTTGAACATATCGTGGACAATTTAAAGGAGAAACCAGGTACGGAAGAGGAAAAACCATATCTAATCATTAAAGCAAATTATAATACATTAAAGTGTGAAATAAAGAGTAATTTTATGATTGACTTTGGTAAACCGCGTAGCATAAAGTCAGTGTTGGGTTTTAAGAAAAAAAACTTGATAAGAATAAGACATGTATCAGATCGACCTATAAATATTTTTAAAGTAAATACTATTTGTGTTGAATGTAACCTGGTAACCAATTCTTTCACAAGGGAAACAAGTACATATAATTCAATGTTTTATCCTTCCTCATTGCCGGGTTCAAAAATTATTGAAAACCCTTCGAATGTAATCTATCTACCAATAAACACACGGTATAAAATGAAAATCCTTAAAATAACAGATCAAGATGGAAATATTATTAATTTTAGAGAAGAAGTGATAACAGTTAGATTGCACCTAAAGAAAACTACCTAAAAAATGATTTTTTTATATAATATAACTCAGTTTCCTTTAACACAACAACAAAAACAACAAGCACACAATAAGAAGTATAAAAATAAACAGGATGTTAGTAAAAGAGGCAGTAGTACAACAAAGCTTAAAGAGTTAACACGTGAAAATAAAGACTTTCTGCTCTTATTAGGATTTCAACTAAAAAAGAAAACAAGTCAATAGTAATAATATTAGCAAGATTTCAAAGCTAAAAAAGTTTTGGTCTAATTTTAAATAAGGTGTTAGGATCAATTTTAGAAGACTCCTTTTATTTATAAGGTGTAACTGTCAACTTGCTACTGTTGAAGTGGTGGTAAAAAGAAATCATGAGCTTTAATATATTAAACGTTAATAAAAGTGTCTATTCTGACACTTCAATGGTCAACAATGAATATCACACACACCAGCCCTATGCATCAACAATATTTAACAATAATGATGAGATAAGGATTCCTATACAAACTCAAGATCTTTATACGTTACCTGGTCAAAGTTTTTTATATATTGAAGGTAAAGTTTAAAATGATATGAATGAAGCAAGTAAGCATGTAAGTTTTGTTAACAATGGTATTTCATATCTGTTTGACGAAATTCGCTATGAACTTGGAGGTGTTGTGGTGGATCGAGTAAGAAATCCTGGGATAACCTCAACCATAAAGGGTTACGTGTCCTTTACCACCAATGAAATTCAACGCTTACAGAATGCAGGATGGACAATTAATGAAAATCCAAATCTACTCGATAATAATGGAAAGTTTAACATATGTCTACCTTTACGAACGCTATTAGGATTTGCTGAAGACTTTCAAAAAATTATAATGAACGTCAATCAAGAATTAATTCTGATTAGAAGCAACTCCGATAATAATGCCCTTATTCAAACTTCCACACCAGTAGTGGCTGAGGAATATAAGGTGGTGCTAAATAAGATTGTATGGAAAATACCCCATATGATGGTATCCGATGTTGAAAAGTTACGTTTGTTTAAAAGTCTTGAAAATAATCGTGACTTAAATATACCATTTCGAGGTTGGGAGTTACATAAATATCCCGTACTACAGGAGACAATGAGACACACATGGGCAGTAAAGAGTACTGCTCTAATAGCTCGACCTCGTTTTCTCATTTTTGCCCTATCCACCAATAAAAAAAATCAAATTAGCAAAAATATAAGTGTATTTGATCACGGTAAGTTATCAAATTTTAAACTCTTTTTAAATTCCGACATGTATCCTTATGACACTCTAAATCTCAATTTTGATACCAAACAATGGGCTCTACTATACGAGATGTATGCACAATTTCAACGGAGTTTTTACTACAAACGTCACGGAGAACCCTGCTACGAACCTATAAAAGATAGGTACCAAGGATTTCAATACAAAGAAAGTGACTTTATTTGTAAAGAAATTACTATAATTGATATCAATACTGCTGAAGTATTTCACACCCTAGTCAATGTTCCACATTTATTGGATTGGTTTAATAATGACATACAAAGAAGGATGCAATGGTGTACCAGTAACATCCATGGACTTCAATGGGATAGTTCTAGTTTTAATTACATTCCTTATGAAATGATTAGTGGTTATATAAAAGATATTGTAAAAAATGAATTAATTCTTGTTAAAGGTACAGATAAAAAAATTTGGTTAAGTAAATTTCTTTCTAATAATATTAAGGAGCTCTTATGTAAAGGTTGTCCAAATTTGGGTAAATTGAAAAGATTAAAATCTTTTAATAATGAATTTCATTGTAATAGTCATTATAATAATAGCAAAAATTGTTCAAGAGAAAACGCATTGTTATTGTATAATTGGTACGTAAATAAATATACAGTTTAATTATTTTTTAGTATTTTATTTTTTTTATTTAAATAATTTGATTTAACAACAAAACAATATATGTCTACACTTCAATTCTGCCTTTCTCTTCTTCGTTCTCCCACATTATTTCTAATTTCTCCTGCCATTTCCTGTCCCTTGAAATAGTGAGAAGGGATATGCTTTGCACCCTCCAATACCTTAAAGAATTTTCCACTCGCACATGATAGGCACTTTTCATGAGGAAGATCTGATTCCCCTTTACATTGAGGACACTTAGCTTGTGATAATAAATAAAAGAGTAAACTTTTATTCATTGTAGATTATAATCAGTAATATGCATATATTGATTGGTTAATACGTATTTAGGTATGTATTTAGGTAGACAGGTAGATAGGTAGATAGGTAGGTAGGTAGGTAGGTAGGTTCCAACGACTTAGCCATTGTAAATCAGGGAGAAAAGCCCACTTTCGAGAGAAAGGAGTATGGATCTATTTTGGATCTAACGATTTCCACTTCTGATCTTAGGCCAAACATCACTTACTGGGAAGTGACGGATGACGAGTCTCTGAGCGATCACAACTACATAGTTTTTGATGTAGCCGAGGTAAAGCCAACTCGAAACCGATCAAATGTAACCAAGGTACACGGCTGGAACGCAAAAAAGCTAAACTTGCCCGAGCTTGTGGATGCTTTGAACCAACTTCCGAAAACCCCGGATGCAATGTCTGCTAAAGAATTTTCGAGGCAGCTTGGCCGATTGTGTGATCGATGTATGCCTAAGAAAAGAGTGATTAGGAATCACCAACCTGTGTACTGGTGGAGTAACAATCTTACCGATCTCCAAGATTGTGTAGAAAAAAGAAGACGCTACACCAGAGCCGCTGGACGAGTTATCCCAGAAGTCTGGAACGATCTGTGGACTACATACCAAAACAGTAGGAAAAATCTAAGAAACGCAATCAAAACGGCAAAAAAAGAACACTGGAGAAAAATCTGCCTAGAAGTAGATAATGATATCTGGGGCGATGGCTATAAGATTGTGATGAGGGGCCTACTGGGATACCCCCCTAGGATCAATTTTACCATCCAATCGATGGAAAACATAGCAAGACAACTGTTCCCAACTCATGAACCAGTGAATTTCACCTGCGATTACAACTCGGAGATCCCTCACGTTTAGTTTGGGATGAACTACAAGCAGCAGTCACCAAAATAAAACCAAATTAGACACCTGGACCTGGAAAATACTCCCCAGAGATACTGAAGGCTCTTACGGACAAAAAAGCCGAACTATGTCCTCTCATTTATCAAGGGTTTTGGGCAAGGCAAGCTGTCTTCCCGGCAGAATGGAAACAAGCCAACTTACTCTTGTTAAAAAAGGTGATAAACCCCTAGAAGCTGCCTCTTCATATAGACCTATCTGCCTGCTGGACGTCGAGGGTAAACTGTTCGAGCACCTACTGCGTAACAGACTACAGACTGAACTTTGCGTACGGGAGGGCTATCAGACAGACAGTATGGTTTCATAAAAGGTAGACAAACTGTGGACCCCTATAAACAGAGTGCGTGCGATTGCTAGCAGTGCTGAAGCATACACCCATGGGCATCGTAGGTTGTGTGTAATGATTACAATCGATGTCAAAAACGCCTTTAATAGGGGTGCTGGCAGAATATTCTTGACAGGCTTAGAAGTAGAAAAATCGATGAGGGTCTAATCAAAATTCTGGCTTCCTCCCTTTATCTGGGAGGGAAATAATTCAGAAGCAGGCAACGAGAAAAAGAGCCTAAGTAAAAATAGTAGTGTACCCCAAGGATCGGTGTTGGGACCAATCCTGTGAATATAATGTATGACGAACTTCTGAGATGGAAATGCCCAGTGGTGTAGAATTAGTTGGATTTGCAGATGACGTGGCAATGGTAGTGGTAGCAAGAAACGAGGATACCCTAATGAACGTAGCAAATACAGGTCTACAAAGAATACTAAAGCGGGATGGAAAAGAGAAAATTACAGATCGCTCCAGAAAAAACAGAAGCTGCGTTGCTAACTAAGAAAAGAAAAGTAAACCTAATTTCCTAAATCTTAGTAAGGCAGTTAAATATCTGGGCGTATGGATGGACACTAAGCTGAACTTTGGTGAACATATAAGCAAAATTATACAAAAAGCCGAAAAAACCGTTACAGCGTTATCCAGCCTGATGCCGAATATAGGAAGTCCTAGGTCATTAAAACGTCAACTGTATTCTAATGTCGTCCATTCACAAATACTTTATGGCGCACCAGCCTGGTATGAAGTCATCAACAACAAAAAACTTACTGCCAGGCTTAGTGGCCTACAAAGAAAAATAAGCATTAGAGTAGCGAGCGCTTATAGAACCGTATCCACAGATGGAATGGCGGTGATTGCTGGAATCCCTCCGATAAACTTGCTGATCATCGAAAGACGAGAGAGATACACCGGTACTGATAAAGTCACACGAGAGCAAACCTGATGACCAGATGGCAGGAACTGTGGGACAGGTCCACCCAAGGGGCGGTGGACATACTCTCTAATTCCTGATATTAAAAATGGGTAAACCGTGAGCATGGAGAGGTCGACTACTTTATTACGCAGGCTCTATCCGGACATTGCTGTTTCAGAAAATATCTGTTTGAGCGCAGACGATCCAAAACAAGTAGATGCGACTACTGCAAAGACGTCGATGATGCTCAGCACACACTCTTTAAGTGCTGCAGATGGGAAGAGTTGCGCAGGGATTTCCTAAACCATACAGGGAAAGAATTTAATTCCTCTAACATGATGCAGTTTCTACTAGAGGGGGAGACAACATGGCATAGCGCATATCAAATTATCAGAAAAATAATTGAACCAAAGGAGACTGAGCAAAGACGCAATCAATATACTGGCTTGACGGTCGGATAAACAGAGAGATAGAAGGGCTGCACTGCACCGAAGAAATGCGCAAGCGGTTACCAGTGCGATGTGCATGGAACAGTAGGGGGGAAAGGGGTTTTGTGGGTCGGCGCTGTCCGGGCTCCCACACTACCACGTGCGCTAGAACACCAAGCACGGGGTGTGCATAGATATGCATTCCTAATCCCTACTATAAAAAAAAAAGGTAGGTAGGTAGGTAGATAGGTAGGTAGGTAAATTGATATTTTAAAATTATGTAATAGAAAAGAAAACTTAAATAAGGGTTTAAGAAAGAAAAACTAAAATAATGGTTTAAAATATATATTCTAAAATAATAATAATAATAGTAATAATAATAATAATAATAGGTAATACTATAACAAATAAAATATAAAAATTTATACCACTTTGTACTTTGCGACTCAAAGTCCTCAAAATCACTTTCATAAACCTCTACATATGTAGAGGTAGACGGTTTGACAATTCGGTTTTCAAGAATTTGAAATATTTTTTTTCATTGGGGTAGAAGCGGATGAAGAAGCCGATTTTCTTTTCTTTTTTGTTTTCTCTTCATGTTGTTTTTGTTTTTGTTCTTGTTGTTGTTGTTGTTGTTGCTGTTGTTGTTGTTCTTGTTGAGGTTCCCCTTCTTCTTCCCCTTCTTTTATAGTCAAATCAAAATCATATTTATCAAAGTAATTTTTAACAACATCCACTTCCTCATCTGTTTCAACACCCAATCTAACATAATTAACAGGTAAGTTCCCCAATTTCAATTTCATGGTTGTAGTTTTGGGAGTGTAGTCCAATTTTACAAATATTTGATTTTTTTTTCTAGTGAATTAACTCCAAATCTAAAATTAAAACAAATAAAAATTAATTTGAAATGTATTTATAAAAGTTAATTCTAAAAGTCTAGTTAAAAATCAAATATAATAATTTTTAATGTTTACTAAAATGATAAAATATATTAAACATTAAATTAAAAGGCCTATTCAATTTTTCTTATTTTTTTAATTTATTAACACCCTGTACATCTACAGAAAATATAATTGAAGGTAACTTTCTGGTTCATAATTAACAAAATTATTTTTACAAATATTAAGTCAAAAGTTACGTTCTAAAAGTTTGTTAAAAATCAAATATTTAAATTTTTAAAGTTTTTAAAATAGAAAAATATTTTAATAATAAAATTTTCAATTTTTCCTAATTTATTAACCCCCATACATCTGCAGAAAATAGAATTAAAAGGTAATTTTTCTGATCCATAATAAAAAAAAAATTTACAAATATTGGGAATTTAATTGTAAAACCTCGAAATGGGTGCTTGCAAAGTACAAGCAAATTTTGTTGGTAATTCATCTAAATGGGGAACTTTAGAATTATGTTACTTGGTGGACTCATGTTTAGTTTTTTTTTTTTGTTTAAGTAACTAAATTTTAGGAACACAAAACACTTTTAAACCACAACGGTTTGTCTGACATATTTATACAAAATTAAAATGAAATTATCGTAAAAATGATTCAATATAAAAAAGATTATCGAGGTCTCTGGCATTCTAAATTTATTCACAATGCTATTTTATATATAAAAATTTTTAACCCATTTACCAGAGCTCCCTAATATTTTAATAGTCTAAAAAATAAAAATTTTAAAGAAAACGCCATCAAGTCTACAAAAATTATAAAAGGTAATGAGGTCAAATAAACAGAATAAGAGATTAAATTTTAAAAATGTTGCAAGTCATAAAAATGATATTTTATCGAACATAAATGATAAGAGTAATAGAGTGCTCTGATAAATTACTATAATAATTAAATTTATTTTATATGCAAAATAGCAATGTAAATAAATATATATTGTAGTAGGTCCCTATTTGATAAGAAAATATTAAAATATGTAACGACAAGTAAGTTTATGTTATTTTGAAAGCTTAAGCTCTACACACTTAAACTTATACCTTTTTGTTGGTAAGTACTCAATTTTTTTAGTCCTAAAATTAAATTTTTCTCCCATATTAGTACTCTATTTTTTTATTTTTGTTTTGGTGATACACAAAGTTTAAGGCTGTTTTTAAATTTAACTTTGTCTTTTTATTTTTTTACAGCTATTTTAAAAAATAAAACCAACCATGTCCAGGTGCAATGAAATTAATAATTTAAGTGATGATATGGTGTTAAAAATGAGTCAAGTTAGTAAGTTAATTAAAACTAAGGGAGATTATTATAAGTGGATTAAATTTTTAAATGGAAATATTTTCCTTTTAAAAGAATTTATCAAAAGTATTTTATCTAATAATAAAACAGGTTTTTTTAATACTAGAATCTAACCTGGCTCTTTTAAAAAACTTTAAAACAACTTTTAGATTTAATAAAAAAATAAAATCATCTAAAAAACCAAGTTTAATTTGGCAAGATTTGGAGTCTTGTTTTAAAAATCGAATTAGGACTGGTGCCATTATTAATTTAAATATTAAAGATCCTGATGTATTTTTTAATAAAGCATTTAGATCATTTTCGTGTAAAATTAAAAAGGAGCTTAGAAAATCCATATTAAAAGTAAATGTAACTTTTCTTGCAAATTTTATTAAACCACAAACTGGTGTCCTTAATATTAGAAATAATGATAATTATTGTTTTCTGTGGTCCATTGTTGCAGCCCTTCATCCATGTTCACATAATCGTAATCCCAATAGAACATCTTCTTATCCACATTTTAGTGAAGTCTTTAAATACGAAGGAATTAATTTTCCCATAAGGTTAAATTTGAAAAAATGAATAATCTTTCAATTAATATATTTTCTTTTGAGAAAAAAGAAATTCTACCCGTATGTCTAACACAATTTAATTTTTTAACAAAAATTAACCTATTAATAATACCAATTGAAAATGATTTTCATTCAGATAGTGAAAATGAAACTGAAATAGATTTATATGAAAATGTAAAAAACTGCAACCTTTTTCATTTTACATTGATCAAAGATCTATCACGTTTGCTCTGTAGGCAAAGTATGTCTAAATCATTTTTATTGAAACGAAACATTAAACAAACACATGTTTACATGTAAAAAACTTAATAAAACAAAAATTACAATACCAACAGAAAAAGAGAAATTTGTCTCGTTTTCAGAATATAAAAACAAAGAAAAGGTTCCATTTGTTATTTATGCAGATTTGGAATGTATATTAGAAAAGTATGAAGATACCAATATTACAGGTTGTATAAAAAAGGTCCAAAAACATGTTTCATTTAGTATTACTTATTATTTATTATGTTCATATGATAATTCCTTATCGAAATTTGATTTATATACAGGTAACGACTGTATAAATTGGTTTGTTTTACAATTACAAAATTACCGTCAAAATTATCACCTTTATTTTCAAATGAAGTTCCAATGATTCCATTAACAGCACAACAAAAACAATATTTTATTTTCTCAAAAACATGTCACATTTGTTTAAAACCTTTTCAAGATAATGAGGTAAAAGTCAGGGATCATAATCATTTTTCTGGAGAATATAGAGGGAGTGCCCATTTTTCTTGCAATCTAAATTATAAGGATGATGCTATGATACCTGTCTTATTTCATAATCTATCTGGCTATGACAGTCATTTTTTAATTAGAGCACTTGCTACAGTAACACCTGGTCCTATTAGTTTATTACCAGTATATAAAGAAAATTATATTGCTTTTACCAAAAACTTTACCAATACAGATATAACGTTTCGTTGATTCTTTTCGTATAATGCCTAGTAGTTTAGAAAAATTAAGCTCCTATTTAGAAAATAATGAAAAAATGAAAAAACTATTACCCGTAGTTATTGTAAAACCGATCAAGAATTTGAGCTTTTATCGAAAAAAGGTATATTTCCATACGATTACCTTGATAACTGGGAAAAGTTAAAAGAAAGTCAATTACCACCCAAGGAATTCTTTTTTAATAAAATTAATAAATTACATATTTCAGTAGTCCTATTCAACCATTCTGACCAGGATGTAGTTATTGATAGGGGAGATCGATGGCTCAGTTAATATGTGAAAAAATTTACCATCCCATTTTATAAGAAGTAGAGGAGCTAAATGGTAGTAAACGAGGAGAATATGGATTTGGATCCACTTACTTAATAAACATGATTAATATAAACATTTATGAGTTTTATTATTTACTAAAATATTCCTTGTACCACAAAAATTATAAGTACTTTATTAAAAAATTATTATCTTTTTTGACCAAAACAATAAAAAATATATATATTTTACTGTAATTAAAGCATCCTTCTGTATACAAACAAGCAAATATTAAAACTATAAAAAGATAACTTAAACATACTGCAAAGTTACATCATAACAATTAACAATTATTTAAAATTTACATGGGATGCTGTTTAGCTTTATCTACACGAGTTTAACCTTTCTTATCTGCAATTTGACCTTTCTTTTACCACAAGTCCAAACTTATATAAATCTATAGTAGTAGTAATAGGCTTACAGGGTGGACACACTTACCATACTCAAATATAGCATACACATTTTTTTTCCAACTTGGTCCACCCGGTTCTTTTACACCTAAGGTCTTTTTGGTTAAAAGCCTCTGGTCAACATACGTCACGTCACTTCTTCGGCTCCAAGAGCCTCTGGTCAACATACATCATTGTCGACCAATTCTTTAGCACAGGTGATTCTTTAGGCTACACCTGCACAAGTAATAAAACACACAGGTGACAAAAAGGATGTCATTGCATCGCACCGTCACGCTTTAACACCTTTTCAACAGCTTCTGGACTTCTTCGGCAATTACGTCACTTCTTCGGCTCAAGAAGTGCCCGAAGACCTGAAAAAATCCTGAAATATGCTGAAGAATGGTCGCTGCTGATGGTCACAGTCATCTGACTGTCACAGTCCCTCGTTAGTTTAACTACTAAAGGTACTTTTAAATTATTGCCTAGTAAGTCAAAGCATCAATACGAATTTACATACAATCGTTCCTTAAAATGGTATGATCAGAAAAATGTTAGTGGCAAAAATGCAAGTGAAAAAGTGCTCCTTGCGTACTTTAAAGAAAAGTCCAAAATATGGAAATCGTCTACGCTCTGGTCAAATTACTCCACGTTAAAGGCGATGATGAACATAAATAATCAGAACATTAGCAGACAATACAAGCTAGTTGCCCTTTTATAGCGAAAGGGTAAAGGATATTCACCGAAAAAGGCTAAAATATTGACAAGAGAACAAATCGACAAATTTCTCGCAGAAGCCCCGGATAAATATATCTTATGCAAAAAGCACCCGCTATTTTCGATGTATTTGGAGCCTGCCTTTAAAAAAAATTGTGTAATTTGACATTAAATAACATCGAAGATTTGGGAACTTCACTAATTCAGAAACTGTATCGTTAGAAAAAAATACTTTATACAAAAAGTATACACAATTTTAAGCAGAACTCAAAAACTGGATCAAATACAGGGTGTTCCGTTTAAAAAAACGAAGTTCCATTCGATTTCAGAAAAACGGTAAACTTGGCAACGACGCGGAGCTCATCATTCGATCCGGCGTAATTTCAAACCTATGAAAACATAGTTTTATAAAAATTGGATAAACGGTGTGGGAGGTATTTCGAGCGTTCCATATTTATGTTACACTCTGTATGTATATAAAATGTATAATAAATTGGACACTGGAGTTAAGGATGCCCGTAACGAGCGGTTGTTTAAAAAACAATTAAAACAGTTTCTTGTAAATTTGGAACGTCACAGTCTGAATGACTATCTGGATACTTAGGAAGATTTAAATTGTTTATGTATGTGTGTATCTATATGTATATATTATGTCCATGAGTTTTTGTTGTTGACGACGTTACATTTTATGTTGTATATACCTTTTATTGCAATGTAATTATGAAATAAAGGGAAATAAATAAATAAATAAATGTACGCGTTATATACATGATTTTATGTACGATTGCGATTGGATTATATGTAGTTATAACTTAAAAAAAAAGAAATAGCTTTAACCATTTTAAAGCCAAAATGGAAACCTCAGAAGTCTTTGAAAAAATAAAGACGGCTGTAGCAGCAGTTAAGGACTCCTTACTACCTCCGAAGTTAAGAACGTTGTACGAAGAGACATACAAAGCGTATAGACAGTGATGTAGCGAAAAAAAATTGCAGAAGATTGATAAAACAGAATCTAAGCTTACTTTAGCACCAACCTTTGTTTTATTGGTAATTTTTTACTACTACGGACATGACGCATATTTATAAATTTTTGCATACGGGGGTTTTTTGGGGCGCTGATCACGAATCTAATATCTCTGTAATCCCCACTCCCGTATTTACGCAATATTGGTCACTAACACCAATAACGAGAAATTTTTATATTTATTTGTCTGAAAATTATCTGCTTTACAGACAGGTTAACCGACACAAAATATGTTAAAAAATTAAAATTTTGATGAGCTACGACTAAAAAGTTATTAAAATAGTAGTTACTTGTTACATCACAAGAACCCAAAATAAAATTAGCGTAAATGCAAATATTTAAATATCGGTTAAACCAATATGTCAAAGTTTATTTTGATTATGAACCAAGAAAAATAAACTTAGTTTTAACTTTCACGTTTTGTTTATTTATCTTTTGTTTTTTAATCTTTTATGCTAAAGATTTTTTGTAACGCCATAGTGACTTATCAGAAGTCCTACTCCTGCATTTCATGCTTTTTCTATGTACCGGGTGTTCCACAAGGTATGGTATATTCAGAAACTACTAATAGTATTTTCGGGAAAAAAATTTTTAGATAAAAAGTAACCAAGGAATTTGGTGGAAAATTTTCAAGTCTGTGAGATGGCCGCAAGGGTAGGGTCAAAAAAAATACATTTCTCAAAAAATTAAATAAAGTGATAAATAAGGGTACTATTTTATCTTTAATGTTTTCAAACAAAAAGCTTCAGGTGAAATTTTTGTCTTCAAATAAAGTGGTGGGGAAGGTTGTTTAATTTAGAAAAGTGCAAACTCCGGTTTCTTAACCGAATTTAGTAAATTTGGGCTGTTGAAGCATTTAAGCTTTATTTTCAGGTATATAAACTATTGCTACACTCATCTTACAAACGCCGCTAGAGGGCGTCAAGGTAAAACCAACTTATTTTAGGAATTTTTTTGAAATAATTTAAACACAATGATATATACCTATTTACATATTTAGAGGGGAAAAAAAAATCCCAACAAAACCGGGAAACTCTTTTAATATCTCTTTTTAAACCGAATATATTAGCAAAAATATAAATACGACATAGAGACGTAGCGCATTAACGACCAATGTTTTCAAATAGGCCGATTTCTTTAGGTAAAAATTATATTTATAAATTTTTACAAAATCTGATGACACATCCCGCATGTTTTTATTTATTTTAACCCATTTAACGACATTAACAACATTAGATAATTACAACCATAACTTTTAATAATCCATCGAGCCTGGTCCTTTATCAAGGATTTGAAAACAAAAGGATTAAAAATGTCACAAATCCAACAATTTTTATTTCAAAATATTATTTTAAGGTTTCCTTTTTTTTTAAAAATGCCTTTTTGCTTGAGGTTTTAAACCCTTATATAAGCTAAAACGTTGATGACATTTTCCTCACTTCTAGGGTCTGCGGGTGAAAGGGGAAGAACACTTCCCGGGTACAAAAGCGATTTCCCAAACAAGTGAACATTCTGCTGCCTAGGGAGAGCAATATATTTTTCAGTGATGTAATCGCCGTTATTGAAAAATCGCCAATAGCAAACGTTAACTAAAATTGCAAAAAGGCGATTAACAGAAACAGCGATTTTTTTAGAATATGAAAAAATCGCGTCAACTAACATGCAACACAGCTTATCGCTTTCCATCGCATCGAGGAAAAGAGGAAATGCAACATTTTATTCCAAGAGTTCTCGACTCATCTTCACGCACCTCACTGATCTATGAAGTAGAATTATAGTTTTCTATGGGATTTCAACAAAGGCATTTTTTAAAGAAAACAATAACACAACACTAAAAATAATATTTTGAAAAAAAAAAATTTTTTTGACATTTCAGCATCCTTATTTTCAAAGCAATTGATAAGGACCACCTTGATGGATTATTACAGTTATAGGTTGGTAATTATCTAATGGTTTAATATCGTTAAATGGGTTAAAATAAGTAAAAAATAATGTGGGATGTTATTGATTTTGTAAAATGTATAAATCAGCCTACTAGAAAACATCGGTCGTTAAATGGTTACATCTCATTGTATTTATATTTTTGCTAATTTATTGGTTTGAAAGAGATAAAAATTTTTCGTTTTTTGGTTTTTTCTTAAATATGTAAAAAGGTTTTATATCATTGTATTTAAATTTTTCAAAAAAATTTCGTAAAATAAGTTAGTTTTACCTTGACCCCTTTTAGCGGGTTTGTGAGATAAGTGGCAATAGTTTATACCCCTGAATTAAGGCAAAATGCTCTTCTAAACGAGACCAAGTTCACTAAATTCGATTAAAAACAAACCGGGGGTTATTAGCACTTTTCTAAACTAAACTTAAACCTTCCCCCCACCCTTTTTTTTTTTTAGAATTTACAAAAATTACACCTAAAGCTTTTTTGTTTAAAAACAGTAAAGATTAAAATAGTACCACTTTATTAATACCTTTATTTGATATTTTTTTGAGAAATGAATTTTTTAGTTTTGACGTTACTCTAGCCCCCTAGCGGCCATCCCACAGACTTGAAAATAATTTCCAGCAATTTCTCTTGGTCGTTTTTCTCTAAAAATTTTTTCCCGAAAGTTATACTATTAGTAGTTTCTGAGATATAGCCGATTACCTCTCTTAGTGGAACACCCGGTACATAGATTAATCTCATCTCCCACTTGCAGGTAATTGTCGTCTAATTTTGACTTATTAAAAGTTATAGCTTGCTTAGAGGTCATAGCATTTGCTTGGATTGTGCTATATTAGATTCATATTTTGTTTTTGTGCCACTGCACACCATTTGTATATCTAGCTGCAGACTTGAGCACGTACTCATAAAAAAGAGAATTATTCCTTATCAAGGGAAAACTTTTAGGGCAAGTTGATTGAGATTTAATAAGTTTGAAAGTCATCCTAATTTAGGAAGAATAGAGCACATTTATAAAATTATTGTACAAAATTACAAATCATACCTAATATTAGTTTCCTTTATTTTGCTTAAAACATATGAATACACCCTATAAATTTGTAACTGCGTTTTACATTAAATGCAGCAAATTTATTCATGACCCAGTTTTTAAGCATCTCTTTCAATGCATTGGTAATTTTAAAGAAAAATGAAACGATTTTATGCGGTAAAACTATTTTTCATTTTGCATTCGCTTGAAATATTCAAGTATTATTTTAGTTACACCTAAATTCAGGAAGTATATAAATGCATAAACGCATTTATGTATTACTAATTAAAGCAAGGAAATTTTTAGCAGGTATTGTTCCTTTTTCATAGTCTTATGAGTTGCTGTATATTTGCCAATAAGGGTGAACGTGTTACCAGAAAAGTATTTCTAGATATTCTTTTCTAAAAATCTATTATATTTAATTAAATCGCCTGCATGGACTTCATGATTTACCCATTTTGTTTTTCCCATTCTCGCGGGAATTGCTCCCCCTCCCCATTTCGTCGAGTCACATCACATCATGCTCCCTGCGCTTCGTCTTTTGTCGCACACTCTGCGGCGTAGCTATTAAGCATTTTTTTATATTTTGTCTTATTTTAATAATTATTATTTCCTAAGATAATTGGCGATCATTTTTAATTGTAATTAATAGCCTACAAACCAATTTTTATACTTCCAGAAATGACGAAGTTCCATACAAACTTTCACTCCTCTCATTCGCTCTTTAAAGGGGATGGAGTTTCCTAAAATCGTTTTTAGCTGACGTCTCCAATTTTTCTGGGTAATCAGAAGCCTAATTACCAACTCCCTTATTTACCACTTAAAATATGACTATTTTTCTATCATCCCTATTTTAACTTACCAAGGTATGGTATTTCAAACTTCAAAACAGATCATTTTTAATTGGAATAAACAGCCTACATACCAATTTTCATACTTCCAAAAATGACGAAGTTCCACACAAATTTTCACTCCCCATTCCATCCCTTTAGGAGGGATGATAGTTTTTATACTTTTTTTAGCCAACGTCATCTATTTGTCTGGGTAATTTGAAGCATAATTACCAACTCCCATATTTTCAACTTTAAAAATAACGGTTTCCCTATACAAACTTTTATCCCTTTTAACCTTTCAAGAGATTTAATTTTAAAAATTTTAAAACATTGTTTTTAATCGTAATCAATAGCCTATATTCCAATTTTTATGCTTCTAAGTCCAGAAATGGCGAAAATCTATACAAATGATCACCTTCCATTATACCCTTTTGGGAGGGGGGGAATTTTCTTAAATTCTTTTTTAGCTGATAACTCTTACGTGCCAAATTTCATCCAAATAAGTTAAGTGATTTTCGAGATTTTGTGATTAGTCGATGTGAGAATGTATACATAATTGTCCTTTCTTGACCCTTAAAGTTTTATATATACAGAGTGTTAAAAATGCACAGCTTAATTTTATAAGGTGACTCCTAAATGAATATAAAAAAAAGTTTTTATAAATATGGCTCCGAAAATGCATAGTTTCTAAGATACCGGTTATTAATTAATATTTGTTAAATATGGAAGGCTCCTATAAGAAATTGTGTGCGTTTATTGTATAACTCATTGCATCTTATGGAAAATCAACAGAAAAATATTAAGTGGTACATCATTTTAATTAGGATAAAAACTACTTCAAAAAAAGCAATAAACAACCAAGGGCCGTATTAAAAAAAAATGATAATGGTTTAGCAAAAACGAATCTTCGCCAATTGGTAAAGCGCAAAATGTTCCAATAAGAATGTATTTTTAATTTTTCTAACTTTTAAAATAAACTTGTAAAAAAAATCTCCATACTGGCCCTCCTTATCTTGGACACACTGTATAAAAATTTAAATTTATATTTAAGGCAAAATTAAAATGAGCCTATTACAGATTTATTTTTGCTATACATCACTGGCTTTCTAAATAAAATTTACTGAAATATAAAAAACTTAACATTCGTACTAAATTTTAAACACCAAACACAATTAGATCTCAAAAACAAAAACAGAACGATGTAATATATATAAAAAAAACACAATAAATGTTATTTGTTAAGTTTCTTGTAAATGTAGTAACTTTTATATTGGTGAAACTTTTAAGTACAAAATTCAACAAATCAAACATCTGTTAACATGCTCTTGATAGTAATCACATAATAAACTGAAACGCTCCGAAGGTATTTTAGCAAAGAAAACTTTTTTAGCAGACGCAAAATAAAAGAAAGTGATTTTATATTATTAAATAGAGGAAAATGTAATGTAATCAAAATAAGTTTTTTTTTATCTTGGGACAGTCCACGAAGACTAAGGCCTTTACGTACCGTGGGTGTCTAAAGTGTGGTAATAGGGAGTTTATTTACACGAGATTTAACTATTTAGAGATTTAAGCAAAAAGGAAAAATTTTTGGGGTAGCAAGTTCTCTAGTCTGGACCCTCTAGGGATGAAAGAACGAACAAAATAGAAAGTTCGGGGCCTCTCAAGTTGGACTGTAAAATGATGCATAAAAGTGGCACTTTGTGTTGGTCTGTTGGAAGCTGCCAACGGAGGAATTATAAGAGCCAACTCTTTGGAGCAGAAGCCGTGAAATTACCTATAAAAGACAGAAAAATCCCCTACAGCTCGACGGTGGGCAAGAAAAGAAAGCTTTTCTGTAAGTGTGGGATCATTAATAAAAAGACGCCCTTCCCAGACGTGAGAATAATATTCCAAAAAGGGTCTGATCTGGGATACATACTGAGTATACAGATTAGAAGGAGAGAAATACTTTCTAGCTCAAAAAAGGAATCCAAGCTTTTTTGAAGCTGCTAAGGCTATGGATGTAATGTTTTTGTGCCAGTTAAGGCTGTTATTAAAAGTAGCACTCACAAGATTAATTGATTCTTTGTTCAGCAGAACTTGGCCGCTCATATGTAACGGATGAGCATTACCCGACATTTTTCCGCGATAACAAACATGAGCGGGTTTTGAAGGTATTAAACTAGACAAGATTTCTGGCGCCCCAATTCTAGATTACTTTAAGGTCTTGTGAAAGAGATAACTGCATTGACCTGCGCTTGTTTTCCAAATCGGAATTACAGGGTGGCTTAAAAAATTGAATATTAGAGTGAAGGATACTATGCTCAGCAAAACTATGGCTAGGATTGGTTGTGGAAGAAAAAAAATCGTTGATTTAAAGAAGAAACAGAGTTGGTGCCAGTACTGAGCCCTGGGGCACCCCAGCATTAATTGAACAGAAACTGGAAGAATCACCATCTACTACTGGAGAGGCAAGAACAAAGCTTAGGTGGAAGACGTAGAAAGGAAGTTTGTGAAGAAGCCCATTATGTCATACCTGATCAAAAGCTTAAGATATGTCAAGAGCAACAATTTGGGATTCTTCAGGGACTTGTTCCAGTTGTGTGAGACAAAGCAAAGAAGATCAGCTGTGCTTCCGTGACGAAATCCATACTGTCTGTCGTGTAAAATTTGTTTTTTTTAAATACTTGAAGATTTGGGAATTAATGAATTTTTCCATTACTTTGCAAAAAGAAAAAAGGATATGGGTCTATAGATAAAAGAAAAAGTTTTGCATCCTTTCTTGGGGACAGGATGCACACGTGCAGCTTTCCAGTTCTTCGAAAAAATGCCCGAGTTGTAACAGAGTCGAAAAAGGCGAGTTAAGATGGGTGCAAACTTTCAAGATGATTGCTGGTATGCCATCCAGCCCAGACGATTTTTTGGTATTGAGAGAAGAAAGAATACGCTTGATTTGTTTGACTTTAAAAATTATATCGGACATTTTATGAGGAACAGGGGCAACTGTTGGAAGATGAAAATTAACGGAAAGATCAGGAGTAGAATTTACATAAAATTGTTTGGCAAATAGTTCGGCTTTTTCTTAAGAGGTAGATAATTCCATCTTTAGTAATTAGAGGTGGAAAAGAATGTGTGCAAAAGTTTTAACTAATGTTTTTGGCAAAGGGCTAGAAAGATTTACTACCATTCGAGCAAGAGAGGACTTTATCTTTTATATGATTGTTTAAACGGCCCTTGGCTTCTAAAATAGTTTGATTTTACTGAATTCTTGCTTGAATGCTAGCCTATCGATCTTTGGGATTAGGGTTTTGAATAAACTTTTTGTGGGGTTGGATTTTTAAAAGTCTGGCTTTATCACAGGATTTAGAAAAGAATGGTTTGTGATTTGGAGGTTTGAAGTTCTTTTTGGTATGAGGAATATAGGTCTCATTGCCTAGTTGAATTGTTTTGGTAAGTTGTTTGCAAATTTCGGACGGATCATGAGTGGAGAAGCGGGTAGGATCCCAAGGGTAGGTGGCAAAAAAATCTCTCAGACCATACCAGTCGGCCGAGTTATAGTGCCTGACAATACGTGGAGGTGTACATTCAGTTAATTTAAATAATACTTACCTTACCTTAATAGTTACCTTCTCCTAATGCTTAGGTAATTTCAGGAAATCCTTAAATTAGTTTACTCATTGCCATTCTTATTTTTAAAAAAATATTAAATCGTACCTGCCCCAACAGATTAATTTGTAATATATGAAATAGATCATTAAAAAAATCTCTAATAATTTAAATCAAAATTAAAATAATTTTATTTTTAATTATTGTTTGATTTTATCACATTCTTAGGTTTACATAATTAATAAAAATGACAACAATGAGTTTTAATACATTGATATCTTAATTACCATGTGATATATTCCTTTTTTGTATTCGCTTCAAAAAAACGCTATTTTACGGACTTATTTCAGTCCGTAAGATGAATCTTTTTCTACAAGAGTGCGGAAAAGTAATATCTTTTAGTTTTTGCAACATAAATTAGTATCTTATTATAAAATAATGCATAATTTTGCTTATAAAAGTTATATATTTGAAGAAACTGAATTTTGCTGTAATTTTGCAGTCTTTTTATAACAGTTATTAAATAAAATAAAATAATCCTAATTTACCAAATGTAAGTACATATTTTCAATAGCTTCATAATAAATTATCAAAGAATTCATAACAACCAACTAATTGTTTATGCATCTATCAAAAATTAATTTTCTGTCACGCATTTTTCAACCAAATTGGTAACACATTTTCAATGAATTCTGACGACGATTTACTAGCATCGATTATCGAAGCAGCAGAAATAGCAAATATAGATCTTGTGTCCATGAAATCTCGTCACAGTTATGAAAAAGAATTTGTTATGTTTAAGCGCTGGTGTCAAAGTAAGGGTGATAAAAAAGTGACATTTAATGCTTCTTACTTTTTAAGTTGGATAGGACAGGGTTTAAAAACAAAAATACTAAATAAAAAATAGTACTAACAATGAAAAAGCGTTACTTTCGATTATAGACCGATTGTGTTTATAAAACGTATTTTCTTGAAAACTACTGCATCAAATTCAAAAAACTAGGAAGCGTTGAAAAGATAATTCGATGATCTTTAAAATAAGGTATCAGTCGACCCCCCTCCCCGTTAAAGAATTTAGGAGTGAATCTCACCCCCCCTAGGGGGTTAAAGTAACAGGGTTAAAAATAAGCGCAAAATGTGTCCTCCTCGAAATAAATATCGACGGGTCCGAGCGATTTTTTCCTACCAACCAAAGATATGAAAAATCGGCCTTGTTTCCTTTCCATTGGCCCACCCTGTATAAAAGTAGCTACGATTTTTGGCTTAGCGGGCGCTTGTCGTAGAGAGTTAACAAAAATATGTCTGGACCATATTGAAGTCCAAGGAAATTTAATATTGATATACATCCCAGACTTAAAAAACCACCGCTCTAGAAGCTTTGTCATTTCTGGAAATGCCAAAAATGGAAATTTTGAATATTATATTTATATATATATATATATATATATATATATATATATATATATATATATATATATATATATATATATATATATATATATATATATATATATATATATATATATATATATATATATATATATATATATATATATATATATATATATATATATATATAGAAAGTATGCCAGTTTAAAAAAGCCGATAACACCACATAGGCGATTTTTGTTACATATAAACACAGAGTGTGTACAGTACAATCTATCGGCAATAATATCTTCGGAAAAATGCCATCGGAAATAGCGGCCCATCTCAAACTTCCTAACCCCGAATTTGCAACATTTCTCGCAAATACGGGAGAATAAATATTCAACATTAAACGTCTTGGAGGTTGGAAGTCTACATCAGTAGCTGAAGAATACCTTGAGAATTCAACAAATTTTAGAAAGGATATTTCAAACAAAATACTCAATTTTACCGAAACACCTTTCACTATCCAGAAACAACCGTCAATGCCATCTTTCAATGTACTAAACCTCTCGGTTCAAGAAACTTTTCCATAGTTGCAAAAGATTGGCTCATCAAGAACCCAACGCCACCGCCGTTAACGTTTTCTACAGAAAAGCAACTCGCGTCAGCAATAAATTTGCAAAACGCGACCAATGGCACTTTTACTATAAATATTAATAATAATTATTATTGTTTAAACTTTTTTGTTAATGAATAATATTTTAATCATAAATCTTTAAAATTATGTTGGTTTTTCCTCTTGCTTGAAGAAAAAATATTGTTCCTTACACTTGCGGAAAGTAACTTTTCCGCACTTGTCAGGAAAATAACTATTTGGGACTCAGTTCAAATAAGTTGTCATGGCAACCTATTTCAATACAACAATTAAACATCTATTTTTTTTTATTTGACATTTTTAAAAAATTGACTGGCCTTGTGAAACTACAAAAGAAACAAAAGAAACATATTAAAGAGTTTAAATGTTTTTTGGAGCATAAACAATAAAATGTTGTTTGTAACACGTATCTAAATCAGTTTTTTGGGACTCATCTGCTTGCAACAGCAACGATTCGTCCCAAAAACTTGATTTTGGGTACTTGTTACAAAAATAACTATTTGTACGCAATATTTTTTAACAATTCTATAGTTTAACAATAACATCTTTGACAGATATCATTCCTGATACGTGTTATAATTTTTATTTTCGTTAATTTTAAAAATATTTAAAAATGGATGGGCACTGTTATAATGTAATTAAAAAAATTAATAAAGAATCATGTGATTTTAATTTAAAAAAAATCCGGTACCTGTTTTAGGGCTACTTTACTATAAAAATAGAAGTTTGACCAACTCTCGTAGTAAAATAAATATTACTTAATAGCTAATAGGATTAAAAACTGTTTATTTACAAATTAATTAAGAAGGTTTGTATTTGTAATTGGACTTGCTTAGTTAATTACTGTAGCTTTTGTTGTTAAATAGTCTATTCATAAACTTTGTGTACTTTACAAACTAACATATTTTATTCGCAAAAATAAATTTTGGAAATAAACCGAGTTTAAGTTTTGTGTTAGAAAATAGAATATTGTTTTAAAGCTACTATATTTTAAAGAACACAGTGACAGCTGTATAGGCCAGTTAAGAAAGTAAAATTGGTTTTTAATATAAAAAGTAAAAGGTAATTTTAAACCATTGATCAAAGTCACAAATTAGGTATGTCTGCAAAAAAACAATTATTTTGTTCTACTGGTTGTATACCACTATATAAAAAGTTTGTTTCGTCGCATTTGTGATTAATTAAACTTATAATATTTTCATTTAAATTAATATTGCAATAGTATATTTCATTACCAGTACGGAAATGACGATTTCCTCGTGCGCGCGTGACGAATTCTCGTGTGAGGCGCAGCCGAACACGGAAAGTCATGCAAGAACGGAAAAATCCATTTTTGAACGTGTAATGAACGATATTTTTTATTATACTTAGGTACCTGAAAACAACATAAACAAAAAACATCGCAAAAAATTATTTAAGAAAATTGCGATTATTTATTTTTATTTTTAAAAGAGTAAAACAAATTAACAAAAAAAAAATTACAAGCTAATTAATTCTAAGAAAATTATTTTTGGACGGAACCGTTATGATTAATGGTTATATTTATTGTACAGTTCGTATTATTGTTGAAGCTCAATCCCTTTTGTATTTCTTTTTGTTGAACTAAAGTTGTTGAAGCGGAGTGTTCGTGTATGTTTCGGTTCTCTTGATTGACTGTTACAGATTTTGTAGTTTCCAAGTTAAAAGACCTAAACAAATTTTGGGATACTTCAATTTTTCTTTTGTATGAAGTCTTCTATATATCCTTCTGCTACATTGGAAGAAAGCCATCAGCGTGTCTTTTTAAAGCAAATGAGCAAATCACCGCATCAGTAAAAAAAATGCACTGAGTAAACTAATACCACAAAAGCTAAAATGTGATTGAATAATGGTTAAGTAAATAAGTTAACCAAAAAAAAATATCCAGCTTCATATTTAGTGGGGCAAACGTGTCCAGCTGATGCAGTCAAAGATGTAGTGCATCGCTGTGCGCGCGGGTGCTTTGCAGTCTTAATTGCATCAACTGGGCACTCTTCCCCCACTAAGTATGAAGCTGGATATTTTTTTCGTTTAGCTTGTTTACTTAGGTATTGTATTACCAAATTTTAGCTTTTGTAGAATCAGATATCTATACTTTTTTTATTACTAAACAAACCGCGTCCATGCAATTATTGGTTCATATAGGTTTTCTGCTGAAAAGAGAAGATAATGAAAAATAGGTTTTACTATAAATTATATAAGAATATTTAACTTTTATTTTAGTACATGTTAACAAAAAAGGAGTATGTGTGTTTTTATACGTAGAAGATAAGTTAAATACACTTATTCTGTTTCGTCTTCCGATTGATCGCCCTCAAATTCATTTTCGGTTTCATGGTTGCTGCAATCAATGTTGATTTTTCTTCATCATCTGCAAATATATATAATAACAATATCTGAAAAAGTTACATATTTCTGATAATTAACCAAGCAAACGCAAAGTTTTAACATAAATTAAAGTGTTAATTTTAAATAATATTAAAATTTGTATTTTATTTGCAGGTTATATTGGTAAAATTAAAAAAAAAAAAAAAAACAAAATGTACACCAAAAAACTTGAAAATGAAATACAAATTTTAATATTATTTAAAATTAATACTTTAATTTATGTAAAAACATTGCGCTTGCGTGGCTAATTATCAGAAATATGTAACTTTTTAATATATTGTTATTATATATGTATACATATAATGAAGAAGAATCGACATTGATTGACATTAATTGCAATGAACATGAAAGCAAAAATTAATATGAGAGTGATGATCCGGAAGACGAAACAGAATAAATTTATTGAACTCATCTTCTATGTATAAAAAACACACATAATTTTTTTTGTAAACATGTACTAAAATAAAAGTTAAATATTCTTATATAATTTATGGTAAAACCTATTTTTCATTATATTCTCTTTTCAGCAAACCTATATGAACCAATAATTCCATGGACGCGGTTTATTTAGTGATAAAAAAAGTATAGATATCTGATTCCACAAAAGCTGAAATTTGGTAATACAATACCTAAGTAAATAAGCTAAACAAAGGTGAATAACTTATAAATTTTGAAATCAGCCCCAAGAAACTCTTTTGTTGTATTATTATTAATTGGCAACATAGAATTGTTTTTCTTTGAAATATTCTTAAACTTAAATGGTATCATTTAAGGAGGGAAGGTAAAGTTTGTTCGGTCAAAAAAAGGCCTATTTTCAAGAATTTTTTATAAAATATTGTTGTTATAGATTTATTTTAAAAATAGGTATAATATAATATAACTTTTAAAAAACATTTTAAAAAATGGTACAAAAATATAAAGAAATAACGTATTTATTGCAGTTCTCCGCTGGTGCTGCGAAAAGTTTTTTTTGCGGTGACCGCCATTTCTTAGCACTGGATTATTTAAAATCAAAAAAACAAAATGTATTTTTTATTTAATAAGTTTTTTTTTTCAATGGACGCCGAGTTTTTTTATTTTATCAATTTTTAATTTCTTTGCATTATTTTGAAGTTGTGGTTAGTTGTGGTAGTTGAAATTTCGATTTTTTAATAAAAAAATTGACTATTTGTTATTATAAGAATGATACTAATTAAAAAATAAAAAAACTCGACGTCACCTGATAGTTATTTCTATGTAGAATATATGTCGGTTCTGTAGTTTTTTCGGAATGGTGGTAACCGACTTTAAAAATTACATGTTTAGGACAATCGCTTTAAAGTTTTGTACGCTCATGCAACTAAGTTAGATCAACATTCATTAAAATTATTATAAATTCGTTAATTTTGCTCCGATTAACCTCATAATTTAATACAATAATCGTGAGATGGTATACATTCAAAATATTAAATAAAGAGAAAAATTTAAAAATCCTCTTTCCTCTTAAAATTGTAGTTTTAATTAAAACGTGGTTAAAACGAAAGTGGTATGCTTAAGACCTATGATTAGACTTAAATAATCTGTTATGTAATTTATTTGGTAACTATTTAAATAAACATAACATCAAGTTAATATATCAAAATTAAGGAACGCCATATGTACTACGTGACTTAGCTCCTGAAATATAAAAATTGTCGGATCTAGATAAGTATTTCTCTGGAATTTTAATAAAATTAATTTTTACGTTCAAGGTCTTACTAAAAGTTTACCGATGGTCAATTTTTTGCTTGAATCTCTAGGAAAAAATCTAAGTTTCAAAAGCGAATCCTTTATTTGTATTTTTCATAAATTTAATTAAATGTTTTGGTCAAATCTCAGATGTCGTAAAAATATATGCATCATTTTTTAAATTTAAGGCGTCTGAAATGTTTGCACAAGAAAATTGTTGAGTGAACAAATTTTAACTGGCTATGGTTTTTAAAAAAATACAGGTAATTTTAAAAAATTTGTGAATAATTTGATCAAATTTACGAAAAAAAAACAAATAGAGGATTTGCTTTTGATATTTAGATATTTCTTTAAGGGGTCAAACAAATTTTTTTTTCGAAATTTTCAAAAATTTTTTTTTTACCAAAGTGTTCCTCTAGAGGCCAATAGCATCTAGTATATATTTGGTGTGGGTAGCACGTCTCACTTTTCAGATAAACACAGGACCACCGCATCCAATTAATTTAATCTTCGCCCTTAAAACTTTTAGTTCCTAAGTTTGCAACTGCAATTATAATTTGTTAAAGATGGGAAACAAATGGCCTTATTACCTAAATGTTATTTTAACGAAAAATATGTTGCTAGTAGTTTAAAAATAATTCTAAATACTTCTTTATTTCTAGTTCTCCTATATTGTATTTTACCTACGATGCATTTTAAATTTATTATATAGATTTGACGAGAATACAATGGCTCCTGTGATATTTCACTGGATATTAATTTCCTGTATGATACTTTGGTTTATTTTTATAAGCATTTTATGTAACCCATATTATCGATATTGTGACATTTATATTCTTGTTTTAGCAAACGATGTACACGTAACACGTAATATTTAAAAATGTATTCATTTATACAGGGTGAGCACCAAACTCCAGGTGTGTATTGTACACGTGAAAATAAATAATTAAAAAAAAAATTCATATGTTCTTATACGATTCTCATTTGTTTTCAAAATTTAGCGTGGCATTTCACTCGAAAATAAACGCGTCAAACACACTGACACTAACACTAACACATGCCAGAACAACAAAACGGACCAAACAATCGGTACCTACAGCATTTGGGATAAGAAGCGGTAAATTATTTAAAACATTTTAATTACGCTATAATTTAAAAACAAATCAGAATCCGATAAAAACATATGAGTTTTTTTTAATTATCCGACTATCACTGATAGAACAGGTTGAACCCTTTGAGCATATACTTACTAGAGCACCTCTTGCCGCACAGAAGTGCAAGCAAGCATGCGAGAGAGAAGAAAGAATAACTCTATAACTTTTTTCTCTTGCATTTTCGTTCTCATTGGTCGGCGATCCCGCCATCAGTTACTTTTGTAAGGTGGATCAATTAATGTTAAGGAGTCTTAACACTTGAGGCACAAAAGCCCGTGATCTGACGCGAATCTCGGCCAAAGTTAGCAGTCGCATTTGCGGGCAAGTGTAGAGCCGCTATTAAACAAAATGTATACTTTTGATAGAAAATATTTTTAAGACAAAAGTATTTTTTTCAAAAATTGATCACCGTATTTTAAAATTTTAAAAATTGATTCTATTTTAATTGATTTTCACAAAAACTTGGGCTTTAAAATTCACTCTAAAAATTATTTAAGAAATTCGAATTCTTACATACATACATAATAGTTTTTGGTGAGTTGTCGTTAGGTTTTCGTCCTTAAATTGTAAATTTTCTTTATCCTAATAGTCTATTTGAGAATTTGGCTCGTATTTGATCAGCCAATATCAAAAATAAACATGAGCCTACACATATATGGGTCCGCAAGGCCTTGGTTTTGAAATACATACTAAATTTTTATTTAATTTTTTATTTGTTAAATAAAATCTATGATAATGTATATGTTGGAGTAAAAATTGGTATTCGGGGATTTTTAATATGACGGATTTAAATCTAATCTTATTTTGCCTCTTACTTGTAGGGGGAGCCACCTACACGTCTCTTTACTATTTTGAACAATCACAACTTTTTGGTACGGCTCTGTATTAAATTTTAAATAAATTAAATAATCGTTTTGTCATTTTAACGTTAAAAAGGTTTAAATAAAAGTTGATATGAGCAACCGGTTTCGAGATATTTGGATTATATATGTATATATTATATATATATATATATATATATATATATATATATATATATATATATATATATATATATATATATATATATATATATATATATATATATATATATAAATATATATTATAATATTATATATATATATATATATATATATATATATATATATATATATATATATATATATATATATATATATATATATATATATATATATATATATATATATATATATATATATATATATGATTGTGATAAAAAAATTTACAATTTAAGCAGGAAAACCTAACGACAACTCACCAAAAACTTATCAGAACTAGGTAATAGTTTTTGGTGAGTTGTCGTTAGGTTTTCGTCCTTAAATTGTAAATTTTCTTTATCCTAATAGTCTATTTGAGAATTTGGCTCGTATTTGATCAGCCAATATTTAAAATGGCTAAAAACATTAGCCGTAAGGCAAAAAAGTTATAAAGTAATAGTGGCAAAGCGGAATAAATAGTAATGCTCAAAAACTGATTTTATTTACAACAAGAAGAGCACAAAAATATCGTTTTGCGCTTTTTTGAGTTAAATAAAAATTTGTTATCTAATATCTCGCATGGGGACAAGTAAAATGAAAAAAATAATTTGTATATTAGAGACAATACCGAGCTATATAATAAAGTAAAATAAAACCTGAATTTAGCTTAATTGGAACTTTGAGAGAAAGGAATGTAATCAAAAGATATTCTTACAGATGTTTATTTCATTAATAGAGGGTCGTTTTTGATATTACTTTGATCTTTTTGAAACTATATTAAAATTATATTTTTTTTTCATTAGCCAACTATTCTTTTATATGTAATATTACACATATTTTTATAAATATATTATTAAGACTGTGGAGGATTAATTTAGCAAAATTGTGTTTTAGCCAACATGGAACTTTAAGTTTTTTTTTTTAATTTTAATTGCGCAAGTGAATAAAGATTAATGAACAAAGATTGGTTGTTTCTATAAAGTACGCGAAAACTAACGTGGCAAAACTCCTAGAAATGGGGTGGTTAAAAACAGCGCCACATATATTAAACCTTTTAAAAAGCTAACATCACAATTTGTCTTTTACAAAACTTGATATTCTATTAAATATACAAAAGTTTTAAAAATATGTTTAAAAATCTTACAACGCAAAAATTTTGATACAAATAAATAACAACGATCAAAATCTTTTTTTAAATAAAATTTGATAAAACTGATTTTGCGCAGGAGCGACATTTATTAAGAAGGACATGTCCCAACATTGGCATAGGATAAAAATTACCTACAATATACATAGTTCTTAAAGTTTTGAAATTCCATGTATTATAGCTAAAGATTTCTTTTTCTCTCAATTGTTAAAAGTATATCCATGCCTGTTAAAGTTTTTGCATTTTTTAGCAACAAAAAATTTTGTGGATTTAATTTTAAATTGCTCCAAACATATTTTTTTTTAAATCAACCGTCATACCGTTGTCAGTTCCTAATAATACGTTAATCTTATTAGCCAAATTTTGTTTGGAAATGCCCAGGTACGTTACTTCAGAGTATGATAAACTGAGAATTGTGACTTTGGTGCAGAGTTGAACTAGCTAACAGGCTCCGCGTTGAAATAAATTCTGTATCTGATCGTCCAAGAGCTGGACGACCTTAAATAAATGCCAAAATCGTCTAATAACTTCATGTATTAGACGTAACCTGAATATAGCCACAACTGCAGTTCCGGAGGCAGCGCAACCTCTGAGCTTTTTGTGCCTAATCTGTCATTATCTTTTATACCAATCCTTCCGTTAGTGTTGTTCCTTTTAAGTTTGTATAACCCCGATACTGGTTGCTTGATATATTCCTGTGGGCTCATTTTCGATTGTCCAAATAATGCCTTTCTTTTGTGTTTTAACGCTTTATATTCCACAGAATGTGGTAGGCTGTTTATTCCCTCTCGTCGCACATTTTTCAACTTGGGTCCCCGTTGTATGAGCCTATCTTGTGTTGGTGTCCTCTTAGGTTATCGTGCTCTGTTAGCAGCCCTACTGTTATGCGAAGTATTTTCCTACTTTGTCTGAGTAGTTCTCCCTTCGTTCTTCTAGATGGGCCCCTAATAAAGCCTTTTCCATGTCTTATTCTACTGAGGCTTCCCCAGTATTCCTCGTGTTTGCTTCACAAACCAGGAATTATCATTTCCTGATTTGCCCTCGTGCTGTGGTTTTGGTCACTTCTAGAGCAGGTTCTGGTCCAAAGTATGTTGTCCTAGTCCCAGTCTCGCTTTTTCGTTGCCTTCTATTCCCGAATGTCCTGGTACCCACAGAAGAGTTACCCTGTTACGTTTTTCCAGGACTTCCAGTTCTTTTCGCCATTTCCATGTCAGCTTGTACGTTATCTTGGGGTTACTAGTGACGCCTGGCTGTCTGTTATTATGCAGAACCGCTTGTTTTTATAAGCTCTCCTGTTATTTTCTTTTGCACAGTATAGTAAAGCATATATTTCCGTTTGAAATACAGAACTGTGTGTTCCTATTGAAATGGAAAAATGTGAATTCCTCATTTCACTGTACACGTCCGCTCCAGTTCCCTGCTCGGTTTTGGAACCATCATTATAGTCGGATATTGCAGCCGCGGAGCCATTCCATTTCCTCTGAAGTTAGTTGGTGTATTTCGTTTAAGCTGCCTTCGTATCGTGTAGCTGGACATTCTTGGACAATGTGGTAGAATGTTTGTTCAGCAGCGGTGCATTTGTCACATAGCGGGCTGTCTGCAATGCCCATTCGTTAAGTGATTTGTTACATACTCTGTGACCTACTCTGATTCGGTTAAGATTACACCATTCTCGGCGAAGAAGAGAGAACCCGTTGGGCTTGACTGTGGGGTTTACAATCAGGTGTGCATTGTTAGCTGCTTCGTTCCATTCGTCCATCCAATGCTCATCGATTGTAAAATTGTCTAAGAGATTGTTAGCTGTTCTTGTAGGCGGGTTTCGAGATTTCAGCCGTAATTGACCCTGATTCAACTAATCGATGTCAGTGTTTATGAGCAGTGATGTATTCATTTGTCATTTCTGGTACTGAGCTTTTAGGGCAGCTAGCCGTCGTGTTTTAGGTGGTGCTATGTTGCTTAAAACTGGGAACCATTAAACTAACGTGCTCTTTATGGTTTCCGTAATATGTCTTATCGTTTGATTTAGTTGTTTATCTAAAACATTAGTATGGTGACTGTTTAGCCAGACTGGAGCGCAATATTCGGCTGTTGAATAGACCAATGCCAGACCACTTGTCCTGATTGTTTCTGCAATGGCTCCCCAAGAAGTGTTTGCAAGATGATGGATGATGATGTTGCGGGTTTTTACTTTAGCTACAGTTTTCTGTAACCTATATACAGTGTGCCCCAAATTCGGCCTACATATATTACTATTTCGAATCTCGTATGATACAGGGTGTCCCAAAATATGTGGGCAATCCTTCGGAATCTAATAGAAAACCTAAAAATATTGTGACAAGTTCCCATAAAGTTTTTTCCTGTGACCCTCCCCTACGAAGATACAGGTACATAACGGACGCCCCTGGAAATCGTTTTTGTTTAAATAACTTTTAAAATACTAGGCGTAATTTAATATTTTTTAATATGATGGTTACTGATGAGTCTTCTTAAAATGAACCCATTAAATCATATTTGGCTTATTTAGTTTGCCAGGGACGGACTAGCTTTTACACATAATAGCAATTTTTTTAACACCCTGTATAATAAAGGCTTAAGAACATTATTTTTGGATACCTTTAACCTTAAACTAAAAAAAGGTATTTTTAAATGACATCGATAAAATGAACTGTTTACGAGAAATAAAATATCATGATTGGTAATTTTTTTACATTATACAGGGTGTATTCTAATTGTATGTCAATATTTAGGAAAGCAATTTTTGGGTCCAGTTAAGAAGAAAACTTCATATAAACGTATGTCCTTAACGACTTAACTTTTGAGATACAGGGTGGAAAAATTTTCAAAAATAAGTCATTTATTATTAATATCTGTAATACCACTTAAGATGTTTTTATAAAATTTGGCAAAATGTACTATGTATCAAGGCGCATTTTTTAGTGTACCACATTTTTTTTATTTCCACCAATGGCGTTCGTACAGAATTTGACCTGCCTATTTTGGCAAACTAAAAGAAAATCTTGTACACTAAAAAATGTTTCTTGATACATAGTATATGTATGCCAAATTTCAATAAAATATCTAAAATGGTATTACAGATATTAATAATAAATGATTTATTTTTAAAAATTTTACCACCCCGTATCTCAAAAGTTAAGACGTTTAGGATATACGTTCATATAAAGTTTTCTTCTTAAAAGTGACCCAAAAAACTGTCTCCTTAAATATTAACGTACAATTAGAAAACACTCTGTATAATGTAAAAAAGTACCAACCATGATATTTTATTTCTTGTAAACAGTTGATTTTATCAATGTCAATCAAGAATACCTTTTTTTTAGTTTAAGGTTAAAGCTATATAAAAATTATATTGTTGAGCCTATATCACACAGGGTGTTAAAAAAATTGCTATTATTGTGGCAGAGCTAGTCCGTCCCTGGCAAACTAAACGGGCCAAATATGATTTAATGGATTCATTTAAAGAAGACTTAACTAGTAACTATCATATTAAAAAAATATTTAATTACGCTTAGTTTTTTAAAAGTTATTTTTAATAAAACGATTTCCAGAGTCGTCCGTTATGTACCTGTATGTCCGTAGGGAAGGCTGGTAGAAAAAAAGTTTATGGGAACTTGTCATAATATTTTTAGGTTTTCTATTAGATTCCAAGAGATTTCCCACATATTCTGGGACACCTTGTATATAGGGCAGTAAAATGTTTAAATGTTTTAAAGAATTTAATGCGGATTTTGACTGTGCAGTAAAATTGTTTCTTGAAAATTATATCTTTAATATTACCAATGAAAACCGTTGATTTTAATTTTGACATGTCTTAAACTATGACATTATTAGGACATTTTCTGACATTTTGCCACCAATTTTTTTCTCCGACCGCATTTTTTCAGGTACTAACCAAAAACTTTAGATTTTTCTATGGCGGCCAGCTTTGATTTTTCGATATTTAGAAAGCTCTTTAAATTTCCCTCTTAACGATAACCCAATTTTCCTCTAAATTTTTTTTGCAAATTCTGAATTTTTTTTTAATTAAAAAGTATTTAAAATTGCCTAAACGTTTAGAAGCAAAATTTAATTATTATTTTAACTATTGTTTAATGTACCTTAGCTCATTTGTCACATTTTTTTGACATATACCATTTTTCTCATACACGCTCCAATTTTTTTACTTTTGGTTTACTTTGGTAAGTCTTTTCTTACACTTTTTTTTTTAATTTCTGACCTTTTGGAAAATTCAGTTATCGTAGGCCCATAACCCATAAAATCTTTTAGAATTAAAATTTATTCCATATATGTATTTTTATTGTAACTCCATAAAAATTAAGCTGACGTACGAATAAAAATATTTTCTCTAACAACATTATATATTTTCTTATTTCTAGAAAAATATATTTAAATTGGCGGCAACTCATATTTTCCCCATGTCGTACTTAATGACCAAAATATTTAAGATCTTCTTGTCTTCCTAATTGACTATTTTTTCCCTTTTAAAAATAAATGTATATTAAATAAAATAGCTCTTTTAAATTTTAAATGGATAAATTAAGCCACACAAAATATTAAAATGTGAAAAAAAAGTAATTGTGCAAAATTATGCATATGAGATAATTTTGTAGACGATTTAAATTGATTTTATTAATTTTCCAATAAAATAAACATATATTATTGTTATTTTGTCAGAAAAGCTTCTTATAGACGCGAAATAATTTTACATATAGCTTTAATTAAAGTCTTTTTGAAAGTTTTTTAAAAAATAATCATCCGTACTTTTATACTATAATTAAACAAAAGGGTTTTGGAATAAGGTTTAACTGTTTGTGATTATAGACTGTCTGTTAGTATACATGCGCCCTATCACCAACTTCTAACACTGGAATCTGGAACCTACGAAGTTTGTAAACTTTATATCTCAGTTTTGCACTGACGCGATCCCTGAAAACTTCAGCCTATTAAAAAGCTATATTTTCAAAGGTTTTCCGAAACTAGCGCGCAAAGTTTCTTAAAATTTGTAAAAGTTAACTTTTAGTTTTATTTTTTTGTTTAAATATTGTATTGTTGCCTAAAAATATGGACGGGAATTGGATATTCATGTAAGTATTTTTTACTTAATAAATAACATACATTGGTGGACTCATATTTTATATTTTAACCAATTCAAAAGGAATGGGATATTGTTTCCAGAAAAAAGTTTTAAGTTTTTGAATATATTTTCTGTTTTATTTGTAAAAATATTTTGCTGTCATAAAACAACTGCTTATGTTTATTATTTATTATTTTCTATTTGTAGGTTGTTTAACCTTTTAATAATTTACACTCATTAAAATCATTTCATGATTGTACTGATACAATTTTTTAAATTGACTTTTTACCGTCACAGTCAAAGTTAGGTAAAATTTAAAACTGGTTAGAAATCAAAATAAAAATATAACATAAAAAAATTAAAATTAAATATTAAATTAGAAACTGAAAAAATATTAAAAAACAATTTACAGAATGTATAAGGCACTGTTATTTTATGTGAAGATGTATGGTAAAGTAGGGTAAATTAAAAATTAGAATTTGTGTCACAGCATCCCAATATTGAAAGTGTAAAATCACCTTAAAAAACTTAAAAAATATGTGTCAATAAAACCAAAATGAAAAAGGTGATAAAAATAGATTATAAACTTTTATATACCAATAAAGTTATGTATAAATACCACATACATGTCGACCTATTTTTTTCGTATTTTACCTAATTCAAAAGGAATAGGGCATATCGTAGGTTTTTTTTGTAAGAAAAGTTTTGCGTTTAAAAGTGCTTTCAAATATATTTTTTATTTTATTTTTTAAAAATATTTTATTGTTATCAAATCAATGTTACCTTTTATTATTTATTATTTTTTATTTGTAGTTGTTTAACACTTTCATTTCTCATTAATAAAATAAACCAATACAATTTTTAAACATCATTTTACAATCAATTGAGTCAAAATTAAGGTACATTTAAAAACTTAGGTACAAATGTTAAAAAACTAGTATAAAAATAAAATAGATTTTTTTGTAAAATAGAGAGGAACCGCAAAAACTGACTGTTTTTCACAAGTCACAGAGATGCGAGGAAAAGACATACAAAAATTTATTTTATACCAAATTACTCGTTGAAAAAAATTAGGATGAGCATTGCTTTTTGTTTTTTGCAAATTTTAAAAAATTACCCCTATCTAGGGGTATCGCCAAATCTAAAGAATTGCGAAAATACCACTTGTATTAAAAAATAGACCTTGGAAAAATGAAATAATGTTTCTCCATTCCCGAAAGGTTGTAAACCAACTCCCGTGGACTACATGTGGGGGTGCAATCATCCCCTAAAATATATAAAATCATATGCAAGTTAAAAAATTGCAGAAAAACTTTTTCAGGACTTGTCTTATAAGAAACAAAGGAATATGATGATTAACCCCCCTTATCTAAGAGTAAAACTACCCTTATTAATAGGAAAATTTGAACGAAATGCTAGCTTTTATAAAAAAGGTCTTAGCTTCATATTGTTTTGATCCAAGTATATAAAGCAGGTGTACCTAGATTTTTCGAGTTCACTTTTTTAATTAATTTGATGTTTTATTTAATTTTCCTGATAATGCGGGTGTCTTTACCCTTAATTTTAGGGTTGGTTAGTTGTAGTTAGTCCTTTAACATCTAAATATTTTTTTAACAATTTTAAGTTGTATATAATATTCTACATTTTAGGGGATGATTATACCCCCTTGCAAGGGCGGTTTTGGTTAGAAAAGAACTTGAGAAATCTAGGTACACCTGCTTTATGTACTTGGTTTAAAAAAATACGTAGCTAAGACTTTTTTTAAAAAAGCTATCATTTTGTTTAATTTTTTCTATTAATAAGGGTGCTTTTACCCTTAGAAAAGAATGGTTGATATTATATACATTTATTTTTCATTAGATATGCCCTGAAAAAATCTGTTTTTTTTTCGCAATTTTTAAAGTTGCGTATGATTTTATATATTTTGGGGGATCTCAGAAATGAAAAGGTATTATTTCATTTTTTCAAGGTCTATTCGAAACAAAAATCGCGGTGAGAATAACTTTTAATACCACTGTTATTTTTGCAATTCTTCAGATTTGGCGACTTTTCAACCCCTAGTTAAGGGTGATTTTTAAAAATTTGCAAAAAACAAAAAGCAATGCTCAACATAATTTTTTTCGACGGGTAATTTAGTATAAAATACATACTTGTATGTCTTATAATCACATTTCTGTGAATTGTAAAAAAACAGGCATTATTTGAGCGATTTTTGCGGTCACTTTTTTAAACATACACGATACAAAAAAAATTAAAACACATAGTGATCAAGTTTACATAATGTTTAATGCCCGACCTTTTATGTGATTGTTATAGAGTGAAATGAGGTAATTTAAAAATTATGTTTTATATCATCTATTAACCACATATTTAAGGTTTTAAAATATCCATATAAATACTACAAAAATTATATATTATTATATTATTGCATAGCCTTGTAAAACCAAATATTTTAAATTAGTAAAAATAAATATTTTTTTATATTTTGTAAAGTTTTTTAAATATACATTATATATAAGAAAAATATATTACAAAAATTAAAATGGCTTTGGTAAAAAATACACCCAATGTTTAGTTATAGATAACGAGGAAGTCGAAAAATAATAGTCTTAGAGTTGTGCGAAAGCACTTTTGTAGTAAAAGCATACAAAAAAAAATACCTGAAAATTTTTTATACTGCAATTTTTACGAAAAATTCTATAAAATGCTATTTGTTTATGTGACCATAAAAATAAACAACTTTAATATAATGCCTTTATTTATCCTAAGAAAAAATAATGTAAGTCTTTTTATATTCGTAACCGTTGTTACAACTGATTAATATGTCCTTTATGATATTATGTCATAAGTATTGATATAAATCGGATAATCTCTCAGAATATTTTATATTATATATAAAAATAAATAAATAATATATTTTTTTAAGTATTCGTTTCCTTTATTTAGGAAACGGTAGTAGACTTGCCACCGAAAGGTTAATAAGTTTTTTGATTGTTAAAGGTTTTTGTTCTGGATCTGGAATTTAGCCGATCCTTAAGTTCGTAAAGGTCAATCCATTTTGTGCACACTCAGGATGTTTACTCGGGGACCAGAATTAAGGCGGGCCCATCTTGGCGATTACCCAACGAAAAAATGTCAAGTCATTGTATGTTTTAGACATTCGCCTAAAACATACAATGCCCTTACAAATGTAAGGTAATTATTGACACGTTTACGCTACAGATACAAGCCGCAAAAAACTGGCACTAGGTAACACAAGTTTTATGAGTTTCATCAATACAATGAGTAAAAACAAAGACTTTTTTAAAAGGCGACAAAATTTAAAAAAAAAATACTTTTTTTGAGTTATGTTTTAAAACGACCACTTTGCGTTGTCATCTTTTGGTAAAAATTTTATGGTTTTTATAATTTTAAAAGTTAACCAAACATGATGCGTGTATACAATGTACGTGCTATTAGTTACAGTCACACATTAAAAAAGTTGAGTATACTTTTCTTGAGACACTTGTCTTCACTGAAAATTTTGCCTCCTGATCACGACTCCGGAGTCATAATTCCGCCATCACAACACCATTTTAAAAAACTGCTGAAAAATTGTGAAAATTAATGAATAAAAACTGGAATTTTTTCAACATCCAACTTAACATTTTTATATACAAGGACCTGCTGAATTCAAATCCACAATTAAAATTAAGTTAGCAGGTGTAGTTTTTTTCCAACCTTAAAAAACGGACTAGAAATCACTATTTTCAAATCTTCGCGGATCTTGCCCAAATTTAAAAAAAAAAATTTTTAAGAAAGTTTATAAAGGGCGGGTTTAAAGTTACATAAAGTTAACAAAAGTTCAAAGGTTGCATAAATTAACGAACATTACTAAACAGACCCAAAAAAAGGGTGAAGGGTATTTAATATTTATTTGATTAAAAGGTTAAAAGTCAAAAAAACGAAAAAAATTAAACCAAAGTTAAATAAATATCTAAAAAAAAATATTTTAAAAAGGTGAATTTAAAACTTAAAGTCTACAGGGACATTCCCCATATTCAACACTTACGGGGGATGAGAGTTATGGGTACTTCGCGGGTTTATAGTGGGGGTAGCTTAACAATAAAGGCGCGAAATTTTTTTTTCTTGCAATATTTTATTAATGGGTTGTAAATTTAAAAAAAATTTTAAAACAAAAAAAGCACATTTTTGAAACTCAAACCACGGACCGTCGGGAAGCAAGTCATAATTCATGCCGTTAGGCTACTAGCTTATCGTGTTGAGGCACAAACTATTCGGCATGCGCCTCCCATCTTTGACTGGATTTTCCGAAAAAAAACCCGAGTTGGTACCTAAATTTTTGGGGTTTTGGTTGGACCACCCCACTTAAAACGCAAGGGGCCCCAAACTGGACCGGACCGTCCCCTCGTTAGTGCAGACCGACTAGGGGACGGCATGAAAATGTTTATTCAACGCCTCCCCCAAACAAATTTAAATTTCCTAACTGAAATTAGTAATAATATTTTAAATTTACCTATTAGAGGACATATTCTCTTATGGCCCCCGTTATACATCACATGATAACCGCCAAATCAATAGTTTTGAAAAAATTGGTTTAACTTTCTGGCTTTTTAAAAATTTAATTTTAGTCTTTTTTTTTTTCGTGTGGGGTTTAGAATATTAAATTAAATTTCAATTTAAAAAAAAAAACCTTGCAGAAAAGCATTTTAATATTTTTAACGACGAGAAAGGCGTTTGGGTTTTTACTGTTTTTCGCAGTTATTTATTTAAGTTTTGCATTATTTGACTATCAGCCAAATTCGGTGGTTGGTCTTTTTCAAACTACCAAGTGGAAATTATTTGTACTTATTAATGATACTTTGCTACTATGTCTTTTAAGCTTTTTAAAAATATGTTTAATTCGTATTTTAAAGGATTAACAAAAAAATTTGTTTGTACAAAAGCAAGAAATTTATTTGAACCAAACTGTCAGAGCTTATTTAACTAAAACTTAGTACCAAACATTTTTTTAGTTTTCTATGACTTCTTCATCCTCGTTAAATCAATTGGATTATATCCATCTACATCTTTCTCAATGTTCGGATAAACCCAAACAGATTTTTGTAGAACTTTAATCGTTTGGTGAGTAAATTTTTTTTTAGTTTTAAAATTTAAAGTCGCCGAAATTTTTTTTATTAGGTGGGAGTATAAAATGTTTAAAAACCCCAAAAAGTTGTAAGGGAGGGTGAGATCCATTACTGCTTTCAACATAAGAACTATCTTTATATTTCTATTTTATCCAACAGAATCAGACCGAAGAATCAAAGTTTTGCAAAAAATGATATCTGATTTGTTCATAATATTCCTAAATAAACAGAATCCCAAATTCTGCGCCCCCCGACCTGTCTCCCTTCAAAAAATATAACAATGACGTTTATTATTTTTAGATGTGGGTCCCCGGTTGTATAGCCAACTGGCGTTTGTAAAAAAACCCCGTTTTTTGAAATGCGGGGGAGGGGAAAGTTTTTTTTTTCATCAAAGCACAACACTTCTAAATTTTAATCTTCCGGGCCGCTTTTTTATCTTGATTAATCATTTTTTTCTTCATTGGTAATTGTATATTTCTTTTGTTTATAAAAAGTTTTTTGTTTGGTGCCACTTTTTTCTAAGATGTTTTAAATTTTTCACAAGTATTAAGTATCCTTCTTTAATTATTCTTTTTAAATTAAAAAAACTGTAAAATATGTGTTGTATTTAAAAAAGATTCAGGAGATTTACCGACCAAAGCCCGCAAAATTTAGCCAAGCGCCATAATAACTGGGGTTTCAATTATGCAAAAACAAATGACAAATTCTAAATTTTTTTGCTTGACCTGACTTTGTCGGGAATGAAAATTGTTTTAAATCATATACATGATTAGCGTTTAGCATTTTATATACAAAAAAGGGGAAGGGGGTTCTTTATTTTTTTCCCAGATAAATACCACTTTACCACAGATGGCACAAATATTAAAAAAAACCTATTATGTCGCTTGGTCAAGTGATGCATAACGAGGTCCTTATATAGTCGAGTCTAGGTTGTTCTCTTGGTTTAAAACACTTTAGATGCAAATATGATTAAAGGACAAATTCCAAAATTAGTTGATAACAGAACCTTCTAGTCCAATTATATCACATTTAATAGATGATTTCTCAGTCACGCCGTTTTTTTCAGGCGACAGATAATAGGTGACGTTTAATGTATGCGAGTTCCGCTAAATTTTTTACGCAGACGTAGAATCTGAAATTGAGCCTAGTCAACGTAAGCTATTTGACGATTTTAGCCAACCAAAGACAGAAGTTAAGCCAGCTGGGTGGTACCTTAAGCCAGAAGCAGAGCTCAGAAATAGAGGAATGAGGGGTGATCAAGTTGGCGTCATGCCTACTAAAAAAAAAATAAATTAATCATATTAAATCGAAATAAAAATTAAAAAAATATATTGTTTTCCCTATATATAGGCTTTAGATAATATTAAATATACCAGAGGCCTATTAATTACAAGGCTAACAGCGTAGTGAAAAATGACTTTAAGGATTTTAAAAGATGTTGTGGCTATCGATAAAATGTGTTTATTTAAGGATTTTTCTTAGAAGTAAATGTTCCACAAGGTTCAATGACTCTTTGTTTGCTATGTTTGTCCGCTTATAAGTAAAGCATGGGTATTAGCATACAGTGATTGTGTTTTTGAGGCATTTAACTGGACAAAATTTTTGGCGCCCCAATCCTATAATAACTCAAGGTCAACAAATCAACAAAGCTATGGATACTGATATCAGGTACCTTGAGAGCCAGGATCAAAATTTAAGTCAAAAATTGTAGGAAGGACTTTTGTTAAGAAGTACATTATGCCGGATCTCATCAGAGACCTTGGATATTTCAAGAGCAACAATCTGGAATTTACCAAAAAAACTAATTATACTTTACTAATACCTGTTATGGTAAGAAGTTATCCGTTTAACTTTAATCCAATCAACGCGGGGTTATTTTAAGGTTTACTGCTAGCATCAGTTATGTTTTCTCCTTTAACGATTTTATTTCTTTTCCAAATAATACCAATTCCACAAAGCCTTACTTGGAAAAAATGCGTAAATTAATAATAAAAAAATAATTAACAGAATCTTTATTTATTCTCTGACTAGGGCATTGAAAATCTTGTTTAGTTTAAGGTCTTATATATCATCTCTGATGTTTCTAAGAAGTTTGTTATTTCTTTCTTTACAAGGCAAACACATAAGCGTGATGTTGGATGTTTTAATAATGATTATTAATGACTTAAAAAAATAAACAAGCTTTGCGACTGCTATTCATTTAATTTTCTTTGGTAAGACAGAAATGTATGGTATAAAAACGAGTTGTATTAGGTCAATTTCAATTTTGCCTTTAAGTGGTTGTTCAGACTTAAAAAAACCAATAATCAAAGATGCCAAAAAATAATTATTTTAAACTAAAATATCTACCAAAGCTGTAGTTTTTTTTTACTTTAAAAAAATTATGGTAAGTATTCTATAATATTGTATGTTGGAAAAAAATAATCTTAGGTATGTTGATAGAAAAAATGTCATCCACATATTTGTACTTTTTTTAACTTGGGACAGTCCACGAAGACGGATGCCTAAGTACTAACGTACCGTGGGTGTCTTAAGTGTGGTGAAAGGGAGTTTATTCACACGGGACTTAAATATTTGGAGATTGGGAGGAGAAGAAAAAACTTCTGCGGGCAGCAGGTTCCATAGTCGTGACACTCTAGGGATGAAGGAACGAAGAAAGCGGGAAGTTCTGGGCCTTTCTAACTAAACTGTAAAAGGATGCATAAAAGTTGCACTACGTGTTGCTTTGTTGGAAGCTGCCAGAGGAAAAATTATACTGACCAACTCCTCTGAACAGAAGCCGTGAAAATACCTATAGAAGAGCGACAGATCCCCTACAGCTCGACGGTGGGCAAGAAGAGGAAGCCTTTCTGTAAGCGTGGGATCATTAATAAGACGAAGGACTCTTCTTTAAATAGAGTCCAGAATGCTAAGTGTTGTAGAGAACGCCATTCCTCAGACATGAGAACAATATTCTCAAGAGGGTCTGATTCGGGATACATACAGAGTATACAGATTGGAAGAAGAGAAATACTTTTTGGCTCGAAAGAGGAATCCAAGCTTTTTTGAAGCTGCCGAGGCTATGGGACTGATTGTGGAAGAAAGAAGATCGTTAGTTAATGTGTAGAAGAAACAGCGTGGGTGCAAGCACTGAGCCCTGGGGCACCCCAGCATTAATTTTGTAGAAGCTGAAAGAATGACCATCCATAGTAACTGATATACGTCGATTAGAAAGGGAACTGGAGAGCCAAGAGCAAAGCTTAGGTAGAAGACCGTAAGAAGAAAATTTGTTAAGAAGCCCATCATGTCAGAACTGATCGAAAGCTTTGGATATGTCAAGAGCAACGATCTAGGATTCACCAAGAAACCCAAGGGACTTGTTCCAGTTGTGTGAGACAAAGGAAAGAAGATCAACTATACTATACTAACGGTTTATAATAAATATTTTTTACAAAAATTTTGATAAAAATGTTGTTTGTAAAGGTCATGCCACAAATTTGTTATAGCACATGTAAGACTTAAAACCATTTTTTTTTAATAAATAAATTCTCCACGACAATGTAAAAGGTGTCTTAAACTAATTTGAGTTACAATTCCGGGGATTTTTAAACAATTTTAGTTAACAATCCATATTGGCCGACAGCATACCTAATAGTCTTATTATACTCACATTTTAATTAACGAAAACTTTTATGCACCTACGGAGTACCTGCTGCGCGCTATGGATGGTGTAATCGTCGTCTTCTGGAGTTTTACGACAATTCCTCCTAATATTAGCCCAATTTTGTAACTCGGGAGTTTTTGAGGTCGCTGAACACGAATACAACAATAACAAGAACCTACGGAGTACCTGCTGCGCTATGGATGGTGTAATCGTCGTCTTCTGGAGTTTTACGACAATTCCTCCTAATATTAGCCCAATTTGTAACTCGGGAGTTTTGAGGTCGCTGAACACGAATACAACAATAAGCAGCTACTCCGTAGGTTCTTGTAATTGTTGTATTCGTTCAAGGCCTAGAACTCCGAGTTAAAAATTGGGCTATATTAGAGATGTCGTAAAACTCCAGAAGACGACGAACACCATACATAGCGCAGCAGGTACTCAAAGGTTCTTGTATTGTTGTATTCGTGTTCAGCGACTAAAACCCCAGTTAAAATTGAGAATAGATATTGAGGAATTGTCGAAAAACTCGAAGACGACGATTACACCATCTATAGCGCAGCAGGTACGAGTTCTGTTATGTTGTATTCGTGTTCAGCGACCTCAAAAACTCCTGAGTTACAAAATTGGGCAGATATTGGAGGAATTATCGTAGAACTCCAGAAAACGACGATTACACCATTCATTGCGCGCAGCAGTACTCGTAGGTTCTTGTTATTATTGTATTCGTGTTCAGCGACCTCAAAAACTCCCGAGTTACAAAATTGGGCTGATATTAGGAGGATAACAAGAACCTCGAGAGCGCACGCTATGGATGGTGTAATCGTCGGTTTCTCGAGTTCTGATAATTCTCCCTAATATTAGCCCAATTTTGTAACTCAGGAGTTTTGAGGTCGCTGAACACGAATACAATAATAAGAACCTAGGAGTACCTGCTGCGCGCTATGAATGGTGTAATCGTCGTTTTCTGGGGTTCTACGATAATTCCTCCTAATATCAGCCCAATTTTGTAACTCGGGAGTTTTTGAGGTCGCTGAACACGAATACAACAATAACAAGAACCTACGGAGTACCTGCTGCGCACTATGAATGGTGTTATCGTCGTTTTCTGGAGTTCTACGATAATTCCTCCTAATATCAGCCCAATTTTGTATCTCGGGAGTTTTTGAGGTCGTTGAACACGAATACAACAATAACAAGAACCTACAGAGTACCTGCTGCGCGCTATGAATGGTGTAATCGTCGTTTTCTGGAGTTCGACGATAATTCCTCTTAATATCAGCCCAATTTTGTAACTCGGGAGTTTTTGAGGTCGCTGAACACGAATACAACAATAACAAGAACCTACGGAGTACCTGCTGCGCGCTATGGATGGTGTAATCGTCGTCTTCTGGAGTTTTATGACAATTCCTCCTAATATCAACCCAATTTTGAAACTCGGGAGTTTTTGAGGTCGCTGAACACGAATACAACAATAACAAGAACCTACGGAGTACCTGCTGCGCGCTATCAATGGTGTAATCGTCGTTTTCTGGAGTTCTACGATAATTCCTCCTAATATCAGCCCAATTTTGTAACTCGGGAGTTTTGAGGTCGCTGAACACGAATACAACAATAACAAGAACCTACGGAGTACCTGCTGCACGCTATGGATGGTGTAATCGTCGTCTTCTGGAGTTTTACGACAATTCCTCCTAATATTAGCCCAATTTTGTAACTCGGGAGTTTTTGAGGTCGCTGAACACGAATATAACAATAACAAGAACCTACGGAGTACCTGCTGCGCTATGAATGGTGTAATCGTCGTTTTCTGGAGTTCTACGATAATTCCTCCTAATATTCTGCCCAATTTTGTAACTCGAGTTTTTGAGGTCGCTGAACACGAATACAACAATAACAAGAACCTACGGAGTCCCTGCTGGCGCTATGAATGGTGTAATCGTCGTGTTCTGGAGTTCTACGATAATTCCTCCTAATATGCCCAATTTTGTAACTCGAGTTTTTGAGGTCGCTGAACACGAATACAACAATAACAAGAACCTACGGAGTACCTGCTGCACGCTATGGATGATGTAATCGTCGTCCTCTGGAGTTTTACGACAATTCCTCCTAATATTAGCCCAATTTTGTAACTCGGGAGTTTTTGAGGTCGCTGAACACGAATATAACAATAACAAGAACCTACGGAGTACTCTGCGCGCTATGAATGGTGTAATCGTCGTTTTCTGGAGTTCTACGATAATTCCTCCTAATATTTGCCCAATTTTGTAACTCGGGAGTTTTTGAGGTCGCTGAACACGAATACAACAATAACAAGAACCTACGGAGTACTTGCTGCGCGCTATGAATGGTGTAATCGTCGTGTTCTGGAGTTCTACGATAATTCCTCCTAATATCAGCCCAATTTTGTAACTCGGGAGTTTTTGAGGTCGCTGAACACGAATACAACAATAACAAGAACCTACGGAGTAACTGCTGCACGCTATGGATGGTGTAATCGTCGTCTTCTGGAGTTTTACGACAATTCCTCCTAATATTAGCCCAATTTTGTAACTCGGGAGTTTTTGAGGTCGCTGAACACGAATATAACAATAACAAGAACCTACGGAGTACCTGCTGCGCGCTATGAATGGTGTAATCGTCGTTTTCTGGAGTTCTACGATAATTCCTCCTAATATCTGCCCAATTTTGTAACTCGGGAGTTTTTGAGGTCGCTGAACACGAATACAACAATAACAAGAACCTACGGAGTACCTGCTGCGCGCTATGAATGGTGTAATCGTCGTGTTCTGGAGTTCTACGATAATTCCTCCTAATATCAGCCCAATTTTGTAACTCGGGAGTTTTTGAGGTCGCTGAACACGAATACAACAATAACAAGAACCTACGGAGTACCTGCTGCACGCTATGGATGGTGTAATCGTCGTCTTCTGGAGTTTTACGACAATTCCTCCTAATATTAGCCCAATTTTGTAACTCGGGAGTTTTTGAGGTCGCTGAACACGAATATAACAATAACAAGAACCTACGGAGTACCTGCTGCGCGCTATGAATGGTGTAATCGTCGTTTTCTGGAGTTCTACGATAATTCCTCCTAATATCTGCCCAATTTTGTAACTCGGGAGTTTTTGAGGTCGCTGAACACGAATACAACAATAACAAGAACCTACGGAGTACTGCTGCGCGCTACGAATGGTGTAATCGTCGTCTTCTGGAGTTCTACGATAATTCCTCCTAATATCAGCCCAATTTTGTAACTCGGGAGTTTTTGAGGTCGCTGAACACGAATACAACAATAACAAGAACCTACGGAGTACCTGCTGCGCGCTATGGATGGTGTAATCGTCGTCTTCTGGAGTTTTACGACAATTCCTCCTAATATTAGCCCAATTTTGTAACTCGGGAGTTTTTGAGGTCGCTAAACACGAATACAACAATAACAAGGACCTCCGGATTACCTGGTGCGCGCTAAGAATGATGTTAATGTCTCCAGAAGAGTTTTATTATATATTCTCCTAATATCAGCCCAATATCTTTACTCGGGGGGTTTATGTGGTCGCTGAATACGAATATGACGTTGACAACGGCCTGCGGAGTACCTGGTGCGCGCTAAGAATGGTATAGACGTCGTCTTCCGGAGTTTTACAATTCCTCCTAATATTAGCCCAATTTTGTTACTCGGGGGGTTTTCGAGGTCGCTGAACATGAATATAATATTGACAAGGGTCTGCGGAGTACCTGGTGCGCCTAATCTTATATGGATGCAGAAAACATTGGTTGATCTACAAATTAGCTCGCAAAAATTGTGCTGGCGCTGACTGCACAAACACTGACTTTTATGGTAGGAAAAAAATATTTTCCGCTGAAATAGAAGTGCAGAATAAAGATGAAGAAGAAGAAAAAGCAGTAAAAATAATGAATAAATTATTCTTTGCAGACCCTTGTCAATGTCATATTTGCATTTACGGGCCATAAAAACCCCCCGAGTAAAGAAATTGGACTAATATTAGGAGGAATTGTCCTAAAACTCTAGAAGACGGCGTTTACACCATCCTTAGCGCGCACCAGGTACTCCGCAGACCCTTGTCAATGTCATATTCGTATTCAGCGACCATAAAAACCTTCCGAGTAAAGAAATTGGCCTGATATTCTAAGGATTTGTCGTAAAACTCCAGAAGACTACGTTTACGCCATTCTTAGCGCAGTTGTCGTAAAACTTCAAAAGACGACGTTTACACCATCCTTAGCGCGCACCAGGTACTTGGTAGGCTCAAACATCAAAAACCCCCGAGTAACAAATTCGGGCCTATTTTCATCATAATTTACTTAGTAATAAAATTTTTATAATTATTGCAAACTTTAAAATGCATTTTGAAAGTGCATTTTTCTAATGCACAAATGCAGAGGGGGGGTTTTGGGGCTCAACCCCCCCCCCTCCCGAAAATTCCAGAAAAAAAGGACTGGTAACTATATCTCTTTTTTAAAGATTTTGAACAATATATATTTTGCTTAGTCACGATCAACAATACAAAAAAAAGGATCTGAATCACTCTATTGGCCAAAAAAAAAAAATTTCTAAACTGCAAAACCACTTTTTCTACATTAAAAATCAACGATAAATGAACCTACGATAGCCTGGAATCGTAAAAAATCCGTCAAGATCTGCGGGTAACGTTTTAGGTACGTCTATACTCAAGATCAACCTAGATATTTAACAACCGTGCAACGCTGCTTCGTGATTTTAAAAACAGGGGGTCTTGCTTATGAATTAGAATATAATTAATAATATTGATCACTTCAACTACAATAAAAATAAATACAATTTTTAATAATGTAAAAACTATATTATTATTAGTCAATATTAGGGATAACAATAAAAATCATTCTTATTTTACTTTCACATTTCCGATGAGATTTTCACAAAAAACATTCAAAACTAATCAAATCAACGCATCTACGCCTGTGTTCAAATTGAACATTTTTAATTGAGGCTGTCTGAGCTATTTTATTTTAGTAAAACCCATTTATAAATAAAAGTTTTTTTAATTTCTAATTTATTAAATGCCACTGGCCTAACCCCCCAAAATTTTGGTCCAGATACGGCCCTGAATTTGTTCACAAAGTTTGTAGATGTTCATACGAATCGAATGCAAAAAACCGCATTCAAATCCATCTTACTGCACAAAACATCCCTCGTGCATTACTTTGTTTCCTCGACTAAAAGAAAAAAAGACAATAGTGTTATATTTCTATATTAGTAATAAAATAATGTCAATAAAAATAACCAATTTTTTTTTTTTTAGGATATTTGGGAACATCTAGAGTGGTCTTTAATCATTTTGATGTTTCTACTCAGGTAAGCTAAATAAACCTAGTGAATTTTAAAAGTTTAGTAATAATTAGGGCTTCTTGTTACGTAAAACACCTAAAGTTGCTTTATTTTTGTAAGGCACTTTTAGTCTTCCATTGCCCTACTTTTTTTGATTGCATACCTTTTTAATTGGTTTAAGTAGTTTTTAACTGACAAAAGTCGGTTGAAAAAGGTTTTAAATACTTACCAGTCGCAACGTTATAATATTGTTCTGGCCCTTTTAAGACCTGCTTTAAAAACATCGTAGAAGCTCTGAACAATTTTTTCAACTTATGTAAATTCGAAATATATTTAGAAAAAAATTGCACTTTACGTGCTTAGTTTTTTAACTCTCCTAATTACTCTTCTGGCAAACTAGTTTTTTATTACTATATTCCTAAAAAATAGAACTGAAAAATGCAAACATGTTTTAGGAATACTAATAAAACTGTCACTTTATTTAATTTTGTCAGAAATATATTTCATTTTAACAAACTTATTTTCTTTTTTTTTTAAGAAAGTCATATTAACAAAAAGAATTAGGAATCATTTTTTGTTAAATTTCAAAGAAATAAAATGTTTACTTTTTTCCTGAGGGCGCTGGAGACATCCATTTTACACTTTTCTTGCATCCTGTAGTAAAATAATTCTTCCAGCTAATTCTAGACTTTTCCAGACTTTTCCATTTTTTCCACATTACTATAGAAAGCGCGAAGGAAGCCCGCACGGGACAGTTTATTTTTGACTTTCGAAGAGAACAGAAGTTGACAGATAGTTAAAGGTTAAACAGTTGTCATAAATACGTTACGTTAAATTTTTGTTACCAAAGAAACGTTTGTGAGCCAGATTTGCAATAAAAAGGTGTAAAACCAGAATCCGTGTGTTTATACGGGGTGGCACGGAACATTTGGTGTCAGAAGCGAAACAAGGACCTACAAGAAAGCGAAAGGCATTAAGAATATTTGAATGCCTGTTGAGACCAGACAGCAAACAGTAGCTATGGAAGAGTTGACTGCACTGATGAAGCAAATGATGGCCAGCCAAGAATCCATGAAAGAAGATCTAAAGAAAGAAATGAAGAGAAGTCAAGAAGAAATAAAGACTAGCCAAGAATCAATAAGAGAAGATCTAAAAAGAGAAATGAAGACCAATCAAAAAGAAATGAAGAGAAGTCAAGCAGAAACAAGACAACGGATCGAGAAAATTTAAAAAGACATTAAAAAAAGACAAGAAATAAAAGATGGTGAAAATTCGAGAAAACCTAAAAGGAGAATTTCAACAAAGCCAAGATGAGATGAGAAAACAAATTCTGCTTGAATTAAACCTTATTAAAGAAGATGTTAAAGAAGAAATAAAAAAATACAGCAGACTGTACAGCAAGTTCAAGGCCAAATACAACAAAAAGTACAGCGACAAGTTCAAAAGATAGCTAGTACAAGCGTCATCTCAGAAAGTGATACCGCAACAAGTATAATGAAACCACCAACTTTTGATGGCAAGGTATCCTGGGTTACGTATTTTCGATAATTTGAAGCTGCTGCCAACGATAATAAATGGAGTTCACAAGAGAAGGCACGGGCCCTAGTACTTGCTCTTTAAGGTGAAGCTATGGAGGTTTTAAGAAACGTTTCCGAGGAGAAGCAAGTTGATAATGAATCCATTGTGATGTTCCTGGAAACAAGATATGGCGAAACGCACTTGCAGAAGGTTTATAAAGCACAGCTGCAAGGACAAAGACAGAGATACAACAGAAGTCTTCAGGAGTACGAAGCTAATATTGTACGCCTAATTAATCTGACACATCCCGCCCATCCAGAAGAAATCAAACAAGAATTAGCAATAGGTAGTTTCATTGAAGGCTTAGGTGATCCGGATATGGATCAGGCGTTAAGAATGGCCAGAATTAAGAAAATATCTGAAGCTCTAGCCTATGCACTTCAGTTTAAAACAAACATCCAAGACTCAAGCAAGACTTCGAAGAATAAACTTGGTGCCAGAAGAAGGCAATTCTGACAACGATTTGACAAGAGTGATAAAAAAGTTACAAGAAATCGTACGTAAAAAGCAAACAGACAGAGATAACAGTATGACCTTCAGACGAAAAAACAACATCCTTTGCTGGAAGTCTGGCCAAGAGGGGCTTGTCCAAAGAAATTGTACTAAATTAAATGCCTCTTTAAGTAATCCGGAAAACTCCAAGTAGCCAGCTTCAAGGGGCGAAAGCTGGCTAGGTGCTACCAAGCCCCATCAACAACATCAATAAAAGTATTCCGGCTGCAAAATAATGGTTCCAGCTTGATCGTACCTGGATATGTATGCGGTCGGGAATGTAAGATGGTACTAGATACTGGTTTCACACGTACCATCGTGAGGTCGAACATCATAGCCCATTGCAAAATATTCCGCCCTGAAAAAAATATATTTTGGAAACTGCCAATGAAGAAATCATACCAATTAAAGACATAAATGAAGCAAGAATAAGCCTGGGAAAAACTACTTTTATACACGTTGTGTTTGTTGCTGACATAATGGATGAAGTTATACTTGGCCTTGACATTATGGAACATTAGAAGTTTGAACTTGACCTTCTATAACGAATACTGCGGACTAATAATGAAGAGATTGTAATGAGACTCCCACGGAACAATGAAGCAACAATTCGAGAAGTTATACTTACTGAAGATGTCATATTAAGCCCATGTTCAGAAGCCATTATCCAAGCAAGATGTAAAGACTCAGAAGAAGGTGAAATCCTATTAGTCGATCCAATTGAAAATAGTCCATTATACGCTAAAGAAATTTTACCCAGAATAATAAACCTAAAAGATTACTCTCAACAAGTCATAGTGGGTGACAAAATTGGCACCTGTCAACCTGCTAATATGATAGTTACCCATACCTTTACCAAACCTGTAGAAGTTACTTTAAGTAAACTACCTGATACTCTGCAAGACCTGGTGATTTCATCAAAAGCCCTGATAAATCCAGTGCAAGTTACTAAGCTGGGAAATTTTTGAGAAGAAATCAAGACGTTTTCTCCCTTTCTGAAAAGGATTCGGGAAAAACCAACATAGTTCATCATCGAATAAATACTGGTGATGCAGCGCCGATAAGGCAACCACCACGAAGAATTCCTTTGGCTAAAAGAGACGAAGTTGAGAAGTTAATAGGAGACATGCAAAACCAAGGCATTATAGAACCATCCCAGAGTTCATGGTCATCTCCAGTAGTCTTGGTTAAGAAGAAAGATGGTTCTTCCAGATTTTGTGTGGACTTCAAAAGACTTAATAATGTCACAAAGAAGGAGTTTATTGTTATGCCATTTGGTCTATGCAATGCCTATGCTACTCTTGAACGATTGATGGAGTTAACAATACGGGGACTAACTTGGAAAACATGCTTGGTATACCTAGATGACATTACTATTCTTGGAAAAACATTTGAAGACCACCTAAGAAATGTTGAAGAGGTTTTTCAGAAGCTAAGATTTGCCCAGCTGAAGCTTAGGCCAAAGAAATGTCACCTTTTTCAGAAAAAAGTTAAATACCTGGGGCACATAATTACTGAAGAAGGAGTGAGAACAGATCCAGAGAGGACAGAAGCTATCCAAAACTGTCCTACACCAAAAACCAAGCATGAAATTAGAAGTTTCCTGGGATTGTGCACTTACTATAGAAGATTTATACATGGTTTTGCTGACATTGCGAGACCATTACATCGACTTACCGAGAACAACAAAAGCTATGAATGGACCGAAGATTGTGAAGCAGCCTTTATACAACTGAAGAAAGCCCTTTGCAATCCTCCAGTGTTGTTATACCCACAACCAAATTAAACATTTATTGTGGACACTGATGCAAGTAATGCTTCTATTGGTGGAATTTTGTCACAGGTACAAGATGGCCAAGAAAAAGTAAAAGCGTATTTTAGCAAAGTCCTTTCTAAACCTAACGAAATTATTGTGAGACCAGAAAATAACTTTTAGCTATTGTTAAATTACCGGAGCACTTTCATAAGAACCTTTATGGCCGGAAATTTTACCTGAGGACGGACTATGCATCACTTAAATGGTTGCTTCAGTTCAAGAATCCCGAAGGCCAGATAGCACGATGGTTACAACGTGTTCAAGAATAAGATTTTAAAATTGAACATCGAAAAGAATTAAACCAAAAAAATGCTGACGCTCTATCAAGAAGACCTTGCCTCGAAGATTGTAAACATTGCAACAGAAGTAAAGAACAAGAAGATTCCGATGAATTTCACTGCCGAAGAACACGCATCCAGTTCTTTCAAGAATGAGACCCTAAAATCCTAGCTAAAGAACAACGAGATGATCCTGATCTTGGAAATATTGTGAAATTTAAGACAGAAACTTCAGCACGACCCTCATATTAGAAAGTAGCTTTAAAGTATCCATTATCTTTAGCAATGAAAGACGCACTTTTAAAATGAGTCTGGGAAAGTTCTGACGGCAAAAGTCATATCTATCAATCAGTACTACCAACCAAAAGGATTCCAATAGTATGGCAAACCTTGCACAATGGTATAGGAAGTGGCCATTTCGGAGTAATAAAGACTCTTGAAAAGGTTCGAGAAAGGTTCTACTGGCTGGGAAATCGTGCCGATCTTAAAGACTGGTGCAGAACGTTTAAGGACTGCGCCTCCAGCAAGGGACCTAAGACAAGAAGCCATGGCAGGATGAAGCAATACAATGTAGGAGCACCTTTTAAAAGAATTGCCATAGACATAGCAGGACCATTTCCAATAAGTAAATTTGGAAATCGCTATATTTTGGTAGCGATGGATTATTTCAGCAAATAGCCGGAAGTCTACGCAATACCAGATCATCAAGAAGCTACCACTACTGCCGACGTACTATTTCAACAATGGATTTGCCGATATAAAGTACCAAGAGAAATACATACTGATCAAGGTAGAAACTTTGAGTCCGATCTATTTAAGAACATTTGTAATCTTCTAGGAATCCATAAAACCAGAACTACACCCCGTCATCCCCAGTCAGATGGAATGGTCGAGAGATTTAACAGAACTCTTGATAACTACCTGATGATTAAAGTAAATGACCCACAAAGTAAAGGAAACAACTGTATACAGCCGTTTTTACTGGCCTATCACTCCGCAGTTCACGAAACAACTGGAACGTCACCTGCAAAAGTCATTTTTGGAGCGGAGTTATGCCTTTCAGTTGACTTACTTACTGGACGACCTTCCACCAATGAAAAACCAGCTAGAGATTATGTAAGTCAGCTCAATAAACAGCTGCAAGAAATACACGAAGGGGTTCGTAATAAGCTATAAAAAGAAAGTGACCGTATGAAGTCCCGCTATGACTTGAAAGCTAATCATCAGGGATTCCTGGTCGGTGAAAAAGTTTGGCTATACAATCCAAAAAGAACCAAGGGGCGTTCACCGAAATTGCAGAAGTCATGGAAGGACCATATAAAAGTAGTAGCCCAGCAATGATCTGGTGTACCAATTCAGAAGAGCCAGGCGAATATGAAAGTTGTATGTACAGGGTTTTTCCGTATAATCATCCTTTAAAATCTTTATTTTTATAGATAGAAAAAAATAGCTTATATAAAAAGTTGCAGGTTTTTTCATGAGGATTTTCATGGTGTAAGATAAATGACGATCGGAAAATTCAAATCACTATCACTTCGTTATTTTAAATGGAACACCCTGTATATGATTGAAAATTCAAATTCTGCTAATCTTCCCCCTTTCAAATATATATAACTTATCTATGTTCGGCAAAAGAGTTGCAAGTTATTTGAATTTAAAACTGTTCTTATAAGCTAGCCATGGATACAACCCAAAGTTTGGCAAAGTTAAGTCGCGTTAGCCATGGTTCGTCTTGGAAACAAAAAACAAAATATAAATATTTGACAGAAGTTAATTTTGGGTTGTATCCATGGCTAACTATGGCTTATAAAACAGATTTTAAATTCAAATAACTTCAACTGTTAAAGATAAGTTATATTTTGAAAGAGGAGTCAGTTTGAACCTATATACGATTTCCATTTAAATAACGAAGTTAATAGTGATTTGTTGTTTCCGATCATCTATCTTTACTCACCAAAATCTTCATGAAAAATCCTGAACTTTCATAAAAACTATTTTTTTCTATCTATAAAAATAAAGATTTTAAAGAGGTGCGCAATTATTCGGGAAAACCGTGTACATCTGGAACGGCTGTGCCGGTATCAAGATGAAGAAGAGGCGTCAAAAAAAATCCAAAAAAATAGAGACGATCAAAACTTGGGAGGGGGCAATGTTACGGACTTTAAAAATATCTGTTTAGTTGTTTGAATTGTAGAAGGTAAGAATTATTTTATTTAGGTTAATATTATTTAAAATAACTTACCTTAACTTTTTCCTTTTTCAACGGCCATTGCGTATTATCACGGCGCGCCCTTGGCGGTGCTTAACATTTGCGCCGCCCCCCACACGTACACCAGGGGATTGGGGAGTATGGAATACCCCCCAACGAAAACGGGGAGTCCGGGGGTTTTTCCCCGGAAATTTTACAAAATTAAGGGGCAAAGTTTTTTGATCCGAGGATTTCGTTTCTTTAAAATACCAATTTGGTGGCGGAATTGGTATCAAATTCTTTATTTTCTTTATATGAAAATATTAGCCTACTATTTGAAAGAGACATTATTTACGTGAAACAACTGCTTGTATCTGACTAAAAGAAGTGGAATGTAAATTAACTATACATCCTTATTTGTAAATGATTAAACTTATAATAAATATTCTTAACAATAAAACCGTAGTTACAAAAATACTGTGCTTAGCAGGCCTAATAAAAAGTAACATTATAACTTTAATAAATGCTATACTGAAAACGCACTCAGCAGTATCAACATCGCGTTTTACCGGAGTGGATAAATATGTTGTTAGGACTAGGAAAAACACAATACTGTCTTGGTGTGTACAAAAAACGTACCTTCGTTTTAAGACAGTTAAAAAGCAGACAACCTGTTCTCTTTGCTGTTCACTATAACATTCCCTTTCCAGACGCGATTTGCCAGCCTAACAGGGCACTTCAATAGGGCTGTAACGAGTGCATAGTGAACAACAGAGAAACCAGTCGTTTACTTATAAGAGAAATATCATTGTATTGCAGTAAGATATAGAAATCCTACTTCTGATGCCGTAGTACTACTGTCTTGGTATGTATAAAAAACGTAACTTCGTTTTAAAAACGTTTAGACTGGATTCAGTGCTTAACCGACACTCAGCGCTTACAACGATAGCACAGCTAATAGACTTCTACGCGCGAATAGCATACATTTTCATTGATATAGCTACGTTCAACCGATTTTGACGCTGATCATCAGTTAAGCAATTAATCCAGCCTAAGAATTCCTTGTAAGATATGTTTTAAAAAATATATCCCAGGTTCAGACACACACAAAAATAGAGTTTTTTTTCATTTAGTAAAGTAGTCAGATCAATCATTAAGATTTTTTTGGACATGCCTAGAAATAAAAATAATATTTTTTAACTAATTTTTGCTACTGCTGGTGCCAAATGTATTTTTACGACCAAAATGACTAAACCATATTTTTAAAAAAGTATTTTGAAGAAAATCAACGGAAATTCTTATTGGTCGAAAAAAAAAAACAATATTTATGAATGAACTTAGGATTATTTTATTAGGTGATATGGTTTAAGGCAGGTACAAGTACCTTGCTGAAATAAAAGGGATTGCCACAGATTTTACCGTTTTTTATAATTTGAATACAAAAACTTTTTAGTTACTTTTACGTCCTTAAACTTTAAAAGGCCATTTATGCAGTCAAATAGCAAGTAATATCACATTGAATGCCCTGAAGACCAACACAGATATTTATTATGCCTATTTACTTCTTATTTACACCAATTTTATATTGGAATTTTGTTACAAAAATTATTAAGCAACTTTTAGTATTTTAAGAAAATTGAAGCAAGATAGTTAACGATAATAATAGCAAATAATAAAAAAAAGATAAGTATAATAAATGTAAATCTAAAATTTAAATATTTTTGAGAAGAAAATCACCGAAACTCTAATGATGTTTACTTTAAATATAAAAGTTATATAGTTTTAGCTCTAACAGCTATAAGTTTACAAAACCACCAAACTTTTATAAGCCCCAACAAAATTTTATGAAAGTTTACTACAGCTTTTTAGCCAAACTAGGTTATTTCAATTTTAAAGACCAAAAATACAATTTTTCTTGTTTTAATAGAATTATTTTTAACTTAACTATTCTTTTTCAATATTCTTTTAAAACAAAATAAAATAAAATACAATAAATTTATAAATGGTTAAAAATAGAGAGTGCCTTATACTTTAATGAAAAAATATGTAATTGTATTAATATATTAAGTGCATGTAAAATAGGTTAACATCATGCTTACGGTTGTCTTGCCTAGAAACAGCTTTAAGGTATTTTTATAGTAATTTGATAAACAGAGCCAGACTACTAAGAGGGAAGGCAATATCAATATGCATGAAAGCTGTTGGACAAAATACCTAAATGCAGGTTTTCTACTATTGAAATGACCAAAGAAAAAAGACCAAGCCCAAGACCACTAGTTTGGGTTTGGTTTTCAAACCCGGTCTTGGTTTTGTCTTGGAAAAGAAGGTCTTGTCTTGGGGTTTTGTGGTCTTGTTTTTTTGGTAGTAGTTTTTAAACTAAGCAATCTTAAATAAAATATTTTTTTTAGTATTTAAAAAATAAAAAAAGAGGGAAACTAATTTTTTGCTTTAAAATTTTAAAATATACCAATTTTTTTTCTACTTTTGTAATTATTTGATTAACAAATTTTTTAAATTTGGGGGTTTATTTTTTTATTTTCCATTATTAGTTGAATTGAGACCCAAGCTGCTTTTATACATTTAGTGACATAAAAAAACATTTTAGTAATAAAATTTTCTTTAAAGAACCATATAAAATAAAGGGCTATACAAAGGGTGTATGTGTGAGAGAAAAAAAAAACTTAATAAAAAAAAGTTCACCTAAATTTTCCCGTCGAATGATTTTGATATGAAACACATTTTTGATTAAAAAAAAAAAAGTTATTCAAGAATTTTTAGTTTATAAAATGTTTTATTTCAAATTAGTCAAACATTTCCCGACAAAGATTGTACAAATACGTTATAAACATTCTACATTTACAAGGTGGCTCAAAAGTGTGATCCTCGAGATCCCCGAAACCGCTATGATATAAAAAAACTGAAAAAAAAAATTATAAAAAAAAGGGCAAAGGGAAATTATTTTTATCTCAAAATTTTCCAATAATCCACTGCCACTCACGTATTTTTTTTTTTAAAAAAAAAAAAAAATATGGCAAAAAATTCTTTAAAAAAAAACCCCCCTAATTTTATGCTGGAAATTGTTAAACTGTCATGTAGGAAGAATGTCGACGTAGATGGTTTTTACATATCGTTTTCGGTTTTGACAAAAATGACGTCATCGTTATTCTTTGGCATTGTTTTTACGTAATTTTCAGCTTCTATAACTTGTGTACCCCTAGTTTTTGTCGGACCATTGAGTCACCATCTCAATATTTTTAAAACGTGGTATTAATTTACCGTTACTTTAAAAGAGAACGAAAAAAAGAACAAGTTATCGATTTAATTATTATTTTATCAAAAGAAAACTGTTACTTATTAAATAATCGCCTTTTTTGGGTTCTGAAATTTTTTTGTCTGTCTGTATGAAATACCTAATATATTGAATATGAAAATCAAAAAAATATAATATTAAAAAAAAAGCATAAGTGCAAAATCTTACAGGTTGGTCTTGGGGCTTGGGCAGTTTGCACCGGTCTTGGTCTTTCATATCCCATCTTGGTCTTGGTCTTGCAAACGAAAAGGGGTCTTGGTCTTCTTGCTCCAAGACCAAGACCTTCCTTATCACACACCATTTTTTTGCATAAAATATATTTTGTGGGTTTTTTCCAAAAAATATTAAAAAACTAAATAAATAAATAGAGAATACTTTTTTTTTTAAACCACTGATCAGGATTATCAAGGTCAAAAGTTTCAGTTCAAAGCAATAAGCTGCAATGATTTAAAAGGGGATAATACTAAACCTTAAGAACAGCCCTTTGAGATTGCTTTGGGGTTAATTTAAAATTTTAAGACTTTTGGAAAATTTAATCTATCCACTGACAAAGATTAAAATAAATTTTAGAATCAGGGGTCTTTCCAACGTTTGAAGCTGGCTCGGCTGTGGGAATGTGAGATCCGAAGTGGGTTTTTTCAAATGGTCCGAGCATAAAAAAACAAAAAAATCCATTGGGTTTTTCAGACCACTGGAGACAATAACAGCCCATTAAGTTCCTGGGTGTGTTGATTCGACAGACATGGGGACATGTGAACATCTTTCAAGCGTGTTGAGTAAAAACATTTTAATTCGTAACCTTTAAAAACATTGTTCAGAGGAAGTCTTATAAAGGGTTTCTACGGGCACTTTTACTCCACCTTTTTTGCGACCTTTTGGGTTTGGGGCATTCCCGCATTTGGTAAGGTTTTAGTGCAGAGGGTCAAAGGGTAATTGGGTTAAGATTTAATTTTGTAGAAAAGTTTACTTCTTTGGGATTCTTACATTGCCATCAATTTATATACTGGCCCGTCTTCTGCATGGAGGAATAACACAGAAATTCTCATAACTGTGACTACCACAGACAATACAAGAGGAAAGAATTTTTGCCCCACCCAAACAGAGGATAGGGCGAGGGGTCAGAAACCACTATTTTTAAAAAGTTTAATGTCTTCCAAAACAATTTAAAACTCTTCCGCCCGTCATTTAAATATAAACTTAAAAATTATTAAAAAGGGAAAGGGATTTTACAAAGGGTGAATATTTAAAAAAAAATTTGAAGATTTAAAAAACCGAGTTTATGGGGTTTTTTTTTTTAAAAAGTGTTATTTTTTTTTATGTTAATTTATTTATTTGCCATGTTTGTATTGTAAAATATTTGTCTTTTTTTGTGGTTGTTCTTTTAAAGTTTTAATAACAAATGATTTTAATCAATATGTGCGAAATTTACTTTAGTTTAAGTTTTTCATTTCTTAATCTGTTTTAATTATTGTAGAAATATAATATTAACTTTTCGTATTTTAAGTGATTGATAATTTTGTTTAAATAGGGATATTTGACTTTGTATAATCAGTTGTTTCCCAAATTGTATTTTGACTTTTTTTTGACTTGTGAAAATACTGTATAGTATGTACATTCATCAATTAATATTATTATTATTATTATTAAACAATAAAAAATATTACAATTAAAAATGCAATTATTGTGAATTTTATTAAAAGTGATGGTTGAACTGTATCCGTTTAAAATAATATCTTTTGTAGAAATACAATATCATAAATTTATCTTTTTTGATGGTACATCCGGACTATTTATTATTATTTGTTTTAATTTCGAACCTTTACCCTCCGACCCTTTAACTTCCAGATAAAAAAAAGTTATTATTGATCTTATATTTGTTTTATTCTGGTTATTGCGTTTATTTGTTTTATTATTTATTAATATTTTTGAATCCCCAAAACGCTTCGCTAAAGGACACAAGTTTGTGTACATCTATATTAATTTCCTTTATTGCCATATATTAGTATTAAGAGCGCCATCCAGTTTTTTTAGTTATAAATTTGATAGTTTGGTTAAACGTGTAAATAATTGCAACATTTTCGTTTTTTTTTTCGAAAAGTGGATCTAGTTTGGAAATTTTAAAAAACCCTGTAGACAGTTTGATTAGACTTAAAATTCTCTATTCAGTGATTATTTGATTTCCATATCGCGGCCCATCTACAACTGCAGTTTTGCAGATGTGCAAATATGGCGAATTTGCGACTTGCAGACGCAGCTCTGCTGAAGGGTGCTGTACATTACAAAAATAATTTGCAAATTCGTCATATTTACTATACTATTGCTGAGTTACCCTAAGAGACAAAACCACCAAGAAAAATAGGCTATTCTGGTGTGGTGAATTATGATTTTTTTTTACTGGCATATACATAAAAAAGGATAGGATAATAAATTATACTATCCTGTAAAAAATGAAAAAAACTAAAAAATAAAGGTCTAATGCCCATAATATACCCATTATCCATAATTATTTCTTTTTCTTTTGTTAAGAAAAAAAACTGTAAGAATACGTCAAAATCTGACAAATTTTGACATAACACCTTTGCACACTATTTGAAGCACCTCTTAAGCATCTGCAAATTTGCAGACAATTTACGGCTGCAATACCTTAAAAATTGTTTTTGTAATACTGATAAGCTAAGTTACATCTGCAACTATCGAGTTGCGTCTGCAAGTTGACCCTTGCAGGCATACAGTAATTCCGCTTTTAATTTATTGTAACTAATTAAATAACTCTATATGTTTTAAAGCTTTTATTTGTTTCAGTCCTGACGTTAAATATATTCATTATATTTTACATGTCTTTTATTTGTTTTATTTATTTATTGTTTTGTTTTTATTTATTGTTTTACTTTTATTTATTATCTTGATTTGATTTATTTTATAAATTCTATTGATGTTATTAATTTTAAAAATTTTATCGATTAAATTAATTCCGTTAATTTTGTTGTTGTTTATTGTATTAACTTAATTAATTTTAGTTTTTTCGTAACTTTTAGTTTTTTCACTTAATTTAATCATTTCATTTTTATATGCATTTAATTTGTCTTATTTATTTTATTTTATAAGTTTTTTTAATTTCTTTTGTATTATAAGTTTATTTATTAAGAACATGTTTATAAGTTTTATTAGAAAAAATTTTCCTTAATTTGTTTAACGTGTTAAGCATACAATAATTAATGTTCGATATTGTTGTAGTGAATTTATTTATTAAAAAGTCTTTGTTGGGTACATGCCAAATGAACCTTTGGCATGTATCGAATTATACAAGGGAACCGCTTCAGTCCTGATCCCAGAATATAGAGTCTGAGTGCGCTTAGTCCTATTAACCCCCCTGAATTTGCAGATCACCTGAAACAGAAAAAAAAAGAAACCTTAAAAAAGCCCTAAAAAATGTAAATACTTATCTACGTTTCGGTGGTAAGTTTTCCACCGTTTTCAAGATAAAACTAATATAAAAAACTTTACTGAAGATTAAGTAATAATCAAAATTAGAATTGTTAAACGGTGTTGTCTAAATTGATTTTAGGTTTTTTCTGAAATTACTTTAGCATCAAACAAATGTAACCATTTTTATTAGTTTTATTTATAAGAATTATTATTTAATTAAATTTTCAGTTTCTTGTTTCATAACAGCAGCTTGCTAAAGACACCATCCAGTAACTCTGGTCCGTACCGATACGACGTAGCTTTCCACGTATTATCATTTAAAAAGAATTGGGATATAAATTTGCAAATGTCCGTATTTTAAAACTTTGGATTTTTAAGATGATTTAATGCCTGTTTGTCATATTTATGTAGAAAATTGTTTTCCCAGAATAAAGCATATATTTTTAAAATGTGTTCCTATTTTTCATTTTAATCTCTGCGTGATTTATTATTATTATTTTTTTTGATAATTATTTATATATTTGTTCTAGGCTGACATTCAACATCAAGCGCTTAATTATGGTTCAGAAGATGAAATAATGGGACGCTTGTACGGAAAAGAAAAACGAAGAGCTAGTTCTGGAGGAGGAACTGTGGCTCACTATAGTAAACAGGATATTCGTGAACAATATTGTATCTCCGAAAGGGGCCTGGGTGCCTTAGAAAGCGATAAATATAGCATTTTCGGGTAAGAAAAATATAAAGTAACTGCAAATATTAAGTCATAATTTAGACATATGTTGCATATTTTATTGGCTTGTGCTTAAGGGGAGTATTCTAGTCTAGAAAGTTAAAAAAATCAGAAAAAAAATATATTTTGATATTTTAGATATCCAAAAAATTTCTATTAAAGGATTTTTCGAAATTCAAGTTATTTTAAAACGTATATCTAGAGTTATTGTTCGGCGCAATAAAGCTGAAATCAAAAGATAAAATTTTAAACGCGTTTTTCTCGAAACTACTTTTTTCGAAACGTTTGTTACAAAATCTCTTCAGTTCTAATTGACCGATTTTTTTTTAAATAAGCATGAATTTTCTTTATATATCTTTCTTTGGCAGGAACTGCAATTTTGCGGGATTTTTTTTCTTTTTTTTTGGTTCCTGCCGTAATGACATTTCTACTTATAAAGAATGTACAATTTTTTTATTTTTTAAATGACGATAAAAGAGGAAATCGTCTCATGATGGACACGCCCTTTTTCCCCCTCCACTTTAACAGCATGTAACTTTGTAAAATATATATTCTTGTTATTTTTTTTTGTAAATTCTTGAAATATAAATAAATAAATGATAAAAAAAAATGGATAGCCAAAGTATTAATTGTTTTTTTATTGACCGTTAAAAAACGCCCGAAATTCCGGCTTCTAGATGAGCATACCCCCTTAAACTCTTGTTTAAATAAACAACACTAAAAAGGTTTAGGTGAATAGTGCTTGACAGACACTTTTTATGTAAGTTTTATACATAAAATAGTTCTTTGTTTTACTGTTTATGTTTCAAACTTTTTGTTACTTCATTTTACTTTCTTTCTTTTCTTTTCTTCTATAATTTTTATAATACGCGTTTAGCCACTAATTTAGTAGATAGCGGTTAATGGATTAGTAACATAACCTAAAACGGTAAAAAGTTTATAAAAAAAAAAAATTTTTTTATGAAAATAAATCAAAGTTGTTACCCGTGGGTATTGCAATAGTTAGTTGTTTCTTATGGTCTAAGACAGTGTTTCTCAAAGTGGGCGATAACGCCCCCTTGTGGGCGCTGAAGGCCTAGAGGGGGGCGGTAAGGGACACAGAAAAAATTGGGGGCGCTGATGTGATTTTGGGGGGCGATGGGTGATTTGTAACTTCAGCTACTTCATATTTTAAAATTCACTGAAATTAAAATCCTTCTACTACACAACATCCATTTATTATTTCATATTTTTATTCTATTTTATTGTATAAATATAAATTAAAAATTTATTAAAAATTTAATATTTTTAATGCGTTTACAAAGCTATTTATATCTTAGGATTTAGTAACAGGTATCAAACACGAAAGATATTCGTGTTTCAAGTGTCGCAGGTGAGGTGCCCACCTCGAAGAGACGAAAAAGTAGTTGCCGCCAAGCAGAGCACTTGCCGAACGGGGGATTTTTTTATGTACCTAATCTAGTAAAAATAAAGAAAAATAAAATTAAAATTAGAAGGTTCAATTATAATTTACGTTTGGCGCGAACAAATATTGTACGAGTTATTTGTGCAATCCTGTATTTTAGTCCGTCAACGTTCGACGGTCCGTGTTTGAGGAGCGCAGGTACCCAAATACATAGCCGCGGCTCGCGACCGTCCGACGACTGACGTGACTAGAGCTGAGTCGTTCGCGAACGATTCGTTCAAAAAGAACGAATCAGTGCACCGATTCGAATAAAATAATTGCCTGTTTTCAATGGATTCGAATCGTTTTTAAGCCACTTGCTCGATCGCTCTGGATGAATAACGAACGTAGTTTGGATGATCGTTTCGTTCATAAGGTCACTAAGTCAGATTTGGACTCGAACTCGAAGATTTGGCAATTCGGTATTTTATGACGCCAATCTGTCGTTTTTGTGCTACGACTTGGCAAGTGGCGAGCGGTTTGTTATATTTCGATTTTGCTCACATTACCAGAGGTGTATTAAGCAGGCTTCCAACGGCGCGAGACTTGGCGAGTCTGGCTTGCAAATTGGCGAGTCACGCGCCGTGGGAAAGCAAAGGTTCGCCCGTTCGCCAAGCGGCTTGGCTTTCCCGTCGGTTGTCGGTAAATTTGGCACGAGTCAAAGGATGAACGAGCATCGCAGGCTCGACTTGTCCGAACTAGTGAATCCGTTGCCACACAGAATGCTTGCATTTGCAGTTTTCTCTCACTGGCGTTGTGTTTTTAAAATTTCCTATTTTCACTTCAATTTTACTTTCAGAATGGAGTGGTCTAACGATATGATTCGAGAATTTTTGGAACTATATGAAGGGGAACCAGCTATATGGAACCCAAAGGATACGAAGCATAAAAACAGAAATTTGGTGCACGATAGCTGGAAACGGATTAAAAGCAATTTGAGTGTGAAATGTTCTGTTGCGGATCTCAAAAAGAAGAAAGAAACGAGAAAACTTAATTTTTATTTGCTTTTAAATATTCACCGCTCATAACTATAAAAGCTGCAGAACAAGTTGCAATACGCTGATTTTGTTCTTGTTTGCGTCTCATCATTTTCCTTAATGCAAACTACTCCACTGTTTTCACCAGAATAACAATCCAGTGCGGGTGCGTCAAGCGCAATTTAGAACTTGGCGAGTGACGTTGCAAGCTGTTCAACGCGCCGTGGGAATAGCGACGGCTCGTCGACTTGCCACTTGGCAAACTGTTTGCCAAACCGATGACCCGGCAAGTCACTTGGCAAGTCCCGCGCCGTTGGAAGCCGGCTTTAGGCAAACAATTTATGCGTACTGTCGGTTCGAGTCAGTTTTGGCTATATAACTATTTAGCAATTAAAAGAACTTTTTTTTGTTTTAACTATTCTTTTGAACAAAGACTTAATTTGGAGGTACATTTGTAGGTTTTATTAATTATAATTTTTGAAAGTTTTATTTTAAATATATTTCTTAAAATAATAATTATACCAAAATAAAATAAATGTAAATAATTTCTTTATTTAAGATAACTATCACGTTTTTGTGGAATTCAAAACGACTAAGTCCGACCGGCATCATAATAAAGTGAATCGGTTGCGAACGAATCTTTTCAAGTAAATGAATCAAATGAATCGATTTAGCAAAAAGATTTCAACTTTCCACCTCTAGACGTGACGTTCCGCCGCACGCATGCATCGCACTCGCTCGCCCTCCCGCCACTCCGCCCGCTACCCCGATACTCGTATTTTAAAGTTGTATTATTATTGCTTAATGTTGGCGAGACTAATATGTTATTGAGGTTTTTAAGGTGAAAAAAAAATGGGGGGGGCGCTACAAAATAACTGATTTTCAAAGTGGGCGTTAGACGAAATAAGTTTGGGAATCTCTGGTCTAAGAGCTGGAGCCAAAAAATCGTCGTCATCAGTAATATGGAGTTTCTCCCGTAAAACATGTTCATTGAGTATTGTTAATGACGTTGCCGCGACGGCTGACAACCTATATGGATGAAAGTGCAAAATTTTTGGGAAAAAATCGTCATCGAAAATATGCTTAAAAATTTTTCCAGGTCTTAACCCCCTTAGCTGAAATCCCAAGGGGCTGACAGCTAGGAGAATACAAAAGGGGTGGCGGATAAGGGGTTAAGAGGGTAAAAATTAAGGCAAAAAATCGTCATCGATAATATGTCAGTCATTTTGATAACTTAAAGTTGAACCCTTTAGGTGTCTAAATCCAAAAGGGCTGACAGCTAGGTGGATACTGAGGGCAGTAAAACGGGGTCAAATTTTCCCGAGCGCTTACTTTATATAGAGTTTGTTTTTAATTGAATGTCAATATTTAATAGGGACAATTTTTGGGTCCATTTTAAGAAAAAACTTCATATAAATCTATGTCCTAACTTTTAAAATATAGGGTGGTAAAATTTTAAAAAATAAATCATTTATTATTAATTTCAGTAATATCACTATAGATATTTTAATAAAATTTGGCATGTATGTACAATGTATCAAAAGCCTTTTTTAGTGTACTACATTTTTTTTTAATTTTCACCAGTGGCGTTCGTACGGAATTTGACCTACCTATTTTGGCAGATATTAATGGTGCGTCACTGATTCCTCTTAATATAAAAAATGATTTTTAAATCCCCAATCGTTTATAAGCAAAGGACTTAATTTTTTTCAATCCGATGCACGGTTTTCGGTTTAAAAACTAAAAACCATTTTTTTGCATGATTATAAATCATAACAATATCGCTAAACAATATCACCATGCAAAGAAATATCTAGATTTAATTTTTGTAGGAGAAAACCGTGCGTCGGACTAAAAAAAATTATGAGCAGATTTAATCTCCTGATTTTTTTAGTCCGACGCACGGTTTTCACCTAGAAAAATTAAATTTAGATATTTCTCTGCATGTTATATGGTATATTGTTTATCAATATTGTTATGATTATGCAGAGAAAAGGTTTTTATTTTTTTAAGCGAAAACCGTGCATCGGATTGAAAAAAATCAAGTGATTAACTTTGCTTATAAATGATTGGGGATCAATATCTGCCAAAATAGGTAGGTCAAATTCCGTAAGAACGCCACCTGTGAAAATTAAAAAAAGTACACTAAAAAAAGCCTCTTGATACCTAGTACATGTATGCCAAATTTTATTAAAATACCTATAGTGGTATTACTGATATTAAAAATAAATGATTTATTTTTGAAAATTTTACCACCTTGTTTCTTAAAACTTAGGAAGTTTAGGACATAGGTTCATATAAAGTTTTCTTCTTAAAATGGACCCAAAAATTGCCCAACAACTTTAAGTTGTCAAAATGGCTGACCTATTATCGATGACGATTTTTTGCCTAAATTTTTACCTTCTTTACCCCTTATCCGCCACTCCTTCTGTATTCACCTAGCTGTCAGCACCTTGGGATTTCAGCTAAGGGGGTTAAGACCTTCAGCTGGGAAAATTTTGAAGCATATTTTCGATGACGATTTTTTCCCCAAAAATTTTGCACTTTCACCCCTTGTTGCTACCCCCTGTGTTCAATAGGTTGTCAGACTGCACGGAAACATAATGAACAATACTAAATGAACGTGTTTTACGGGAGAAACTCCATATTACTGATGACGATGATTTTTGAGCTCCAGCTTTCCGTCTATTAGGTCTACATTTACAAAAGAAAAAGGGTATAGAGAAAAAATCACAATGCACAAAAAGTCAGCTGCAAAGAACGAATTTATTAGCTCTTACTAATACATTAGAAAAACATTAGTGCTACTGGATAAAGGTTATACAGAGGGTCCCAGATTATGTTGGTAATCTCTCGAAATCTAATAGAAAATCTAAAAATGTTGTGACAAGTTCCCATAAACTTTTTTCCTACGACGCTCTCCCACGGAGATACAGGTACATAACGGACGCCCTGAAAATCGTTTTTTTTTTAATAACTTTTAAAATACTGAGTGGAATTTAATATTTTTAAAATAAATGTTACGAGATAAGTATTCTTAAAATGAACCCATTAAACCACATTTAACTTAGTTAGTTTGTTAGGAACGGACTAGCTCTGACACATTAATAGCTATTTTTTTAATACCCTGCATGATAAAGGCTTAAAAATATTAATATTGGATAGCTTTAATCTTAAACTAAAAAAAGGTATTTTTGGTTGACATTGATAAAATCAACTGTTTTTACAAGAAATAGAATTTTTTGGTTGGTAAAGTTTTTTACATTATACAGGGTGTTTTTTAATTGAACGTCAATCTTAAAGAAGGCAATTTTTGGGTTCATTTTAAGAGAAAAACTTCATATACAGAGTGATAAAATTTTCAAAAGTAAATCATTTAATATAAATGTCTGTAATACCACTTTAGATATTTTAATAAAATTTGGCATAAATGTATTATGTATCAAGAAGCATTTTCTAGTGTACAACTTTTTTTTTAATTCCACCAGTGGCGTTCGTACGAAATTTGACCTGCCTATTTTGGCAGACATTGATGGTACGCCAATGATTTCTCTTAAAATAAAAAATATTTTTAAATTTCATAATCATTTCTTAACAAAGTTTATGATTTCATTTTTTTCAATCGGATGCACGGTTTTCGCTCAAAAAAATAAAAACCATTTCTCTGCATGATCATAACAATATCGATAAAGAATATCACCATACAGAGAAATATCTAGATTTAATTTTTCTGGGTGAAAACCGTATGTCGGACTAAAAATAATCAAATGATCAAATCTGCTCATAATTTGTTTAGTCCGATGCACGGTTTTCACCTAAAAAAATTAAATGTAGATATTTCTCTTCATGGTGATATTCTTTACCGATATTGTTATGATCAATATGATCATGCAGAAAAACGGTTTTTATTTTTTTAAGCGAAAACTGTGCATCGGATTTTAAAAAAATAAGTAATTAACTTTGCTTAGAAATGATTGGGGATTTCAAAAATAATTTTAATTTTGGGAGAAATCAGTGCCGTACCATCAATGCCTGCCAAAATACGCAGGAAAATTCCGTACGAACGCCACTGGTAAAAATAAAAAAAAATGTGGTACACAAAAAAATGCTTCTTGATACATAGTACATGTATGCCAAATTTCATTAAAATATCTAAAGTGGTATTACAGTTATTATTAATAAAATATTTATTTTTGAAAATTTTACGAACCTGTATCTCAAAAGTTAAGATATTTAGAACCCCCAGAATTTTCAAAGTTATTAAAAAAAAAACTATTTTTAGGGGCGTCCGTTATGTACCTGTATCCACGGGGAGGGTCGTAGAAAAACAATTTATGGGTCATAATATTTTTAGGTTTTCTATTAGATACCTAGAGATTGCCCACATATTCTGGGACATCCTGTACAGTTCTGGTTAGCTTAATATACAATATTAATAATCACGTACACACCTATTTAATTAACTTAAAAAGTATGTTTTTGGGATAACCCATTTTTGTCTGGATTTTCCGAAATTCTAAAAATTCCTTTATTAAAAAAAAATTGTTGAGAACTTGCCAAGATAGGACCATTTCGGTCCTGGTCCCAACGTATCGATTCTGTGCAAACACAAAATAGAATGATTCTTACAAATCTGCATAACACCCAAAACGAAATGAAAAAAAAAACGATTAAACAAAAATTTATTAAATTCTTTGTTAAAAACGTAGGACATATCTATAAGTTTTATTATAAAAATTTTACCTTAAATTGTTAAATGTGTTAAACATAAAATAAATATTGATATGTTCTATATTGTTGTGATGGATTTATTTATTTAAAGGTCTTTGTCGGGCACATGCCAAAGAAATCTTTATACAAAAAGACTGCTTCGGTGCTGGTCCCGGGGTATAAAGTCTTAAATAATAATTGAAATTAAAATTGTTAAAATTTTAATATTTATTACAAAAAATTTTGCCTCGTCTTTTTAGAATTTTTAGACGTAATATAGTAAATGACATTAATCTGTTGTGACCTGTATATTTACTAATTTATTTGTCGTCCATAAAAAGGGTGGTGTGATAATTGATTTTAGGGTTTTCTGAAATAACTTTAGAACCAAGAAAAGGTTAGATTACATTACATATTATTTAAATTAACTTTATTAAAATAGTAAATATACCAGTCACAACAGATTGGTGTCATTTCTGACATTATGTCAAGAATTCCAAGAAAGTCGAGACCAGAATCAATAATTTTTATTAAAATTTTATTAAATAATTAATTTTTAGTTGAGTTTTTACATATTGTTTTAATTTTGTGTTTAAAAATAGTGACAGACTTGCCAACGAAACGTACATAAATATTTAGATTTTTTAGGACTTTTTGGGTTTATTTTTTCTGTTTCATGCGATCTACAAGTTAAGAGGGGTCAATAAACCTGAGCACATTCAGTCTCTATAACCCAAAAACAGGACTAAAGCGTTCTCATTGTATAAAAATTCCTTTGGCGTGTACTGAAAAAGACTTTTAAAAAAATAATTTTTGTTTAAATTTTTCACACAATAACGACAATCATTTCAGAAATGATTCTGTTATGTGCGCTGCGATATACGCAAGTCAGAAGCTGGCAATGAAGAGTGTGTTCCTAATGTTTATCACATACAAGATTTATATGACCTCTTAAAGATACGACGCTAGCTCGCTTTAAAGGGGAAATGTGTTTTATTTATTAGTTTTTCATTGCCTTATTCGCAGTTGCGTCGTGTAGTCTAAGTGATAAGTGAAAGGGAGATTTTTCAAAACGTGTTATAAATAATCGTGCATGTTAGTGTAACTAGCAACGACATACGTACTTAAAGGGCAGGCTCGACTTAAAAAAACTTAGTATTATAATTTAGAAAAGCATTGGGGTAAAAGTCGATGTATTATTAGTGTACGTTTAGGATGTTTACCCCAGTCGCAGTATTAGTTAAGATTCTCTCTGACCATTAAGTCGGAAGCTTAAGTGTTAACGCCCTTGGTTTGGTAAATCTTTCCAGCGAGACGCCAGGTTTCGATTCTGAATTCCGACTTTTTGTTTTTTTTTTTAAATAAGTATTAGTTTAAATACCCAATATATACATTTTTGTTTGGTAATTCTTTCTTTTTGTCGTCCCTCTGCCTAATGCACTGTTAAGTCATCGCTCCATCGCTTTCGGGGTCGTTCTGGACTTCTGCGGCCCAATGGTGACTTGTCGCGTGCAATTCTAAATATCCTTGTGTCGTCCATTCGACTGATGTGCTCGTTTCATTCCCTCTTTCTACCTAGTACCCACTCATTAATGTTTTCTACTTTTCATGTTCTTCTTATATTTTCACTTCTCTTTCTGTCTTGAAGCGTGTTTCCAGTGTCAGGTCGAGTTTCTGCAGCATAAGTCATGGTTGGTCTCACCGTTGCCTTATAGATTCTTAATTTGGTTTCTATTTTAATATTCTTGTGCCGTTTGAACATTTTGCTATTCTTGTTGCCCTCGTTGTTTGTTGCCTTACCTCCGCCTCAACATCGCCATAGCCTGATATTTCTATGCCTAGATACTTGAATTTCATTTCTTGCTGGATATTTTGCCTTCGACTTCCAGTTTGCATCTTAATTGTGTTTTTGATATTGTCATGCATTTAGTTTTTTGGGCCGATATTATCATATTAAATGATTTGGTAGTACAGTTAAATCGATGTAATAGTCGCTGGAGATCGTCTTCATTCTCCGCAACCAGTACAGCATCATCGGAGTAGCACAGAATAGTAGTTTCTTGATCGCCCATTCTGTAGTCTTTCAGTAAATGTACTCTTCTTATTATTTCGTCCATAATGATGTTGAAAAGGAGAGGGCTCAGAGAATCCCCCTGTCGAATACCACAACCACAGTTATTGGTTCAATCAGGCCTCCATTTATCTTTCTTTGAATCTGATTGGTTCGTATATATGTTCTATGGTTTTGATGAGGTTATGTGGGATTTGTCTGTTGTAGAGAAGGTGTATAACGTCTTTTAATCGCACGCGATCAAACGTTTTTTCTAAATCAATGAAACACATGTTCCTACATCAGCGGAATTCAGTGTTCGGACGTCAAGTATTTGATGTGGGTGAATATATCTGTTAGTAATAACGTAGTCGATTGTAGATCGGAAGCCTCTGGTGTTGCTGAATGTAAATTTATATTGTTCTTTGTGGTTATCGAATGTGTTGTTGGTCCGAAGCTCATTAAATGTACATAGGTCAATCATAAGTTCTCCATTATCATTTAGTACGTTATATATCAATCTTATTACATTTTAGTTCCTTCAGAGGTTCTTGATCTTTGCTGTTAAATGATTTTATATTCCAGGTAGCAATACGCATAATATATTTTTTTCCAAACCGTTATCATTTTTCTTGCGGGGGTCGTTATCCGTAAATCAGTCCCATTTCGAGATAGGGAGCTAGCCTGGTCCAACAACCTTCCTGATTTTTCCGGGCTTAGGACCGGCAACATAACCACTGAGTTACTCAGTTCGCCAAGTAATCATGCAGGCGGAGTTGTTTTGTAAATTATTTTTAATATCTCGCTCTTCGCACCAGTATGAAACTTTGAGCATCTACTTATCTAGAGGCAGCCTTGTCACTCGTCCGTGTGAACAGCATGTAAAAGAGCAAAAGCGCGGTAAGTTTTCATTCTTGCTCCGCGTGCTGACTGGTCGGCGAAAAGATGTACGTACCTCTCCTCTTCGACCAATTACCGCATGGACCGAGAGAGAAAAGATATACACCTAATCTTTTCTTCTTTCCCTCCGGCACGCTAGTTTTCACGGTCTAGTCGCAAGGCTTCCTCTAGTAGGGGTAGACTTAAAGGTTATAAAACCGACCAACTATATCAATAAATGTCATATTAGGCTAACTCTTTAATCATCTACCTACTAAAAGCTACTAAAGGTAGAGTTAGCTGCTCGATAAATCTACAACCTTCCTCTCTAGCATTGCGTGCTGATTGCAGTAGGTATATGCTCAAACGTTATTAATTGTCATATGTTAAGGTCCGTTATAATTAATAACACTAGGCTGTAAGGAAAATAACGTGGTGGGCGCTTAAGCAATTGGGTTCGATCGGTATGCCCGTTCAGCTGTAACAGACTTAAAGGGCCTAGCGTATATTTGGAATATCTCTCTTTTTTCTCACTACCGTTAGTCGAGATTAAGTCGTTATTTAATTATTTTAACAAAAAACATTTGTTGTATTACCAATTTGCGTATGAAAAAATAAATTATATTTTATCATAAGCCTAAATATACAGTATGTCCACGGATAGACATCCCAATAGAAGAAATGGACCAAAAATTTAGTTTTTCGACAAAAAGTCATTCTTGATAAAAGGTTCTGCATCTCGAAAAAATGTAGTCTACGAAGAGGTTTTTCGATTTTTTTATACAGGGTACCCAAAAAATTTAAATTAAATACCAACAAGAATAAACTAACATTATTTATCGTTTTAAAGTACAATAGCAAATAAAAAAAGGTTTTAAATTCCTTTTAGTGCTTACATAAGAAACGTATTAAACAACAAACATTGCACAATAAAAAGAACTATTATTTATTTAAATACGCCTCCCCCGTGTTCGACGCATTTTTCAAATTGCCGTCTCTGGGAAATCATCTGTACTGAATGTAAAATCCTCTGTTTTAAAATATCAACATTATTTTCAATGGGTTGCTAATTAATTGCTTTATACGGTCCCAAAGGTACGCGTCTGAAATCGTGAGGTCAGGACTCCTTGCAGGCAATATAACTGGGCAGTACCGGCCACTCCATCGATCTCCCAATTTCATGTAAAGCTACTCTGTACCTTCGCGTGCACAATGCACTGGGCATTCGTCTTGCTAAAAGTACATTTGTCCCCTGTACTGTAATGGCAGCTCATCTAACTTATCCGAAAAAAGGTTTGTAGATATCGTTCGATAAATCGTTCTTGTACATAATTGTAAGAGTTTTCACCGATACCATAACACTGTACCAAAAATATTTTTTGTTCAACGGACAACAATATTTTAAAACGAGTTTTTGGATAACTTCGTAACATTAAAATAATATCATGACGTTTTGTCAGGTTTTTTGTGATAAACGATACCCGTATTTGGTGGGATAGGTAAAACTAGAGATTATTTAGTAAAAATAATACTCGCATTAATACGATGCTGGAGCAGAGAAAATCCCGAACTCAAAACTCCTACCCATCCCATTCCTGCCCATTTCGTATTTTAAAATAATAGGACCACGAGCAACAGGAATTCATACATGGAAATGCTACAAACCTTTTTTTCGGATTAGTTGGATGAACTGCTATTACAGTACCGAGGACAAATGTAGCTTGAGTTCTTTGTGTAAGCACTAAATAATATAATAAATAATAAAAAAAGGTAGTTTATTCTTGATGGTATTTCATGTTTTTTTTGGTTACCCTGTATAAAAAAATCCAAAATTCTCCCCGTAGACTACATTTTTTCAAGATGCAGAACCTTTTATCAAGAATGACTTTTTATCGAAAAACGAAATATTTGGTCCATTTGTCCCATTGGGATGTCTATCCGTGGACATACTGTATATTACCTGGTTATAAATAAGGGATGCGCGATGTTCATCGATGGTCTAAAAACATCGATGGTTGGTTAATCGATGATCGATGTTTTGCCATCGATGGTCGGGTATCGAAAACATCGATGATAACATCGATGTTGTCTTCTAACATCGCTATTTTTGCAAAAGTAAAAAAAGTACCAATGTTTTAAAAACAAATAATCTTAAGGATATACTAAAAATTTTTATGATGTTTCTTTCTTTGTTATCTAAAGTTTGGTAAAGACATAAAGGTTTTGCCCATAATAATTAAATGTTATATAAGATTTAAGCAGTATTTTTAAAAAAAGTACAAAAATTATTAATATATATTAATATAATTCAATATTATTATTTATTAGACAAAAATAAGTAGCCACCCCTGATAATAAATCTTTCTTAATTCCGAGCCGAGCCGCACTCCGCTAAAAGATCATAGTGCCGCGGCTCTTTTGGCGGCGCCTTTGGAGTTGGCGGTACGCTATGGATGCTAATAATGCTAATAGACCATATACGAACCATCGCATCGTACCATCGATGTTAGAAAAACATCGATGTTGTATGTTCGATATATCGTTACCATCGATGGTCAGGTTTCGATGTTGCCATCGATGTTTAACATCGATGTTTGGCTTCGATGTCGCATCCCTAGTTATAACTAAAAACAGTTTATAAACAAGTGATGTTGCGTCTTATGTAACTTAAAAAATCTGCTTTATTATTAAAACATCTTTCAACTTAATTTCAAATAAGTACCCTTTTAATCGCTTTAAAATTGCTATCTTGTTTCAAATAAACTTTTAAATAATTATTTATCTTTATTATTGTTTCTGTCACTTTACACAAAATGAACATAAAACTCGTAAATCATTAAACGTGAATGAAAAGAATTCCTTTTTTAAATATTTTATTCCAATTTATAGTGACAGAGATAATTTTGCATCCAATTTGTGGCATATTCCATTAAATTTATTATTTAAATTGACATTGATGAAAGAAACACTATCGGATTTTTCGACTATAACCTTTCTTATTATTAAGTAATTTGATTCAATTGTTTACGAAGATTTAAAAAGTTAAACAAGGATTCTACAATTTTGTCGCTTCGGTTTGGAGGTAAAATATTTAAACTAACTAGATTGGCAGCGAATAAAACAGTTTTAGGAAAGGTAGAAATATTGCTGTATTATTTTTTTGTTATGCTTTTTTTATATCTTATCTATTACTGACTTTTCTTTATAAGTGGCAATAAAATCTTTAATGTGACTTTAATTATGCTGCCATTTTTATACTTTTTTAACGATATTAACGAAACTTCGTGTGGTTAATATTCCATTAAAACATCATTTTTATGCATATTTGTCAAGCTTTCCCAAATTCTATTTTTGCGGAAATAACCAAAAATTTGATTTTTAAATGGGACACCCTATATATATTATAGAGGGTGTTCCGGAAGGGCGTGGCTAATAATTTTTATTTTGGAATGACCTACTTTTTTTAATAAATTAGTGCACTATCGAATGCTTTGTTTAACCCTAAAATATTTTTGCTCCAAAATGCGACGTTGCCAAGCTACTGAATTTTTAATAATTTTTTTACCGAAATCACTTTTTTACTTAAAGTTTAATTCCTCTGCCATTTTTCATATAATTTTACTGAAAGTTTGTAGAAGCTTTAAACTGGGATCATTTCATCTGATAAAAGTGCAACTTTGTATGTTCCATGTACAGGGTGTCCAATTTTCGACACTTTTGTGGGATATTTCCGTTATTAACAAAGTTAGAAGGATGTTATGGCTGTCTTAGTTTTTGCATTACAGGGTGAAATTGAAATTCCTGCATTTTTAGGCATAGATTGTATCTCCGTTGTGCGTTAACTTATCAAAAAGGTAAAAACTGTTGTTAATAGAGTTTTTTACGTAGAGTCCAGGGGCGTACTCAGTTTTTTCTAGAAAGTTTATTTTAGGAGATATTAACTAAACTTGTGTTTAGGTCTAGTAGTTTTTGACCTATTAATTATTTTTTTATTTTTTCTTTAAAACATAGCTCCAATTAAATTTTTATTACTACGGCACTGAGATTCGTAAAAGGTTTAAATTTTGGAGGTAATTTAGGAAGATCCTGAATATTATTTTTAAGTAAGAAAATTTGTTCTGCATTATACAGGATTGGTCAAAATTAGTGAATTCACCGCGAGATACAAAATTAAAAAGTGATTTTTTTTAAATGGAACACCCTGTATATTATGACATATAATTTAAGCCAATTAAAATCCTTGCAAATGATATATCAAGTTCCTATACCTCCTATCAGGAGACAATTCATAAAGGTGAAATTTCATGCTTGTTTTATCCACAGTAAGGTGGATTGTTATTGAATAAATTTATAAGTTTTCTATGACACAAGTCGACATAATTTTTGTAACATCGATGAAAATGCTTATTTTGCGTTTCATTTAGGAAGTTATTAAAACACTTTTTCCCAGAAATGGCCTTGTACGTCCCATTTCCAAGTACCTGCTTCTATTTTATATAATGCGATCTTTGAAATCATTTTTACCTGCCATAGGACCGGGAAGCCTATTTTTTAAATTTTAAATGCCTAGTTGGGGATCAAGATCAAAGTTGGGCTCTTCATGTTTGTTGTGTGAGTTGTTACGTAAATTTAGTGTAGTGGATGTATTGCAAGAAAAATTCTATGCCGTTTGCTGTTCCTATGGGGAGAGAACCTACTGACCATTTAAGTAATTGCTACTTTTCCACCACTAGAATAGAAGGGATTTTAAAAAAGCGTGGAAACAAAATAGAGTATCCAAAATTTGTCTTCTGCGCTAAGGCCAGTTCCTCATTGCCAGGAACTACCGGTACCGATAGGGCCTTTAAACCTAGACATCGTGTTTCCCAGTGACTCTAATTCTTCATCAGAATCTGATCCACACCTTCCTGAGAACACCAGTTGTGATCCAACATTTTTACCAACTACCAGTGAACCTCACCTAATAACTCAGAATGAATTAAATGATTTGGTACGTGACCTAGGATTGTCAACACAAAAATCGGAACTAATTGGTTCCTTCAACAGTGGAACTTGTTAAATAAAAAAGCAAGTGTTTTACTTTACGGAAAACGGAATATAATATTATAAAGTTTTTTTTAATGGAAAGGTCGCTATGTGTCTGTTGTGATATTGATGGTTTAATGAATGAGCTTAATATGGAACATGACCTTAGCGATTGGCGAAATATAGCCTAAAAGCAGTGAAAACAAAAGTCCTTTAGCCCATTCAGTGACAATGAAAGAAACCCATGACAACTTAGCAACCATATTAAATCGTGTTAAATATGAACAGTATCAGTGGGATATCTGTGGAGATTTAAGAGTCATAGGTATCTTGCTACGACTTAAAAGGGGTTTTACAAAGAATTGCTGTTTTTTGGGTTCGTGGGACAGTAGGGCAACAAAAGAATACTACAGTAAAAAGAATTGGTCTTATAGAACTTCTTTTAAACCTGGTTCTTCAAATATTAAATATGCACCTCTTGTTAACCCAAAAAAGGATGCTACTACCGCCTCTCCTTATTAAGCTAGAACTAATGAAAAACTTTGTCAAAATCATGGACAAAGAAGGTAGTGGTTTTCAGTACCTAAGAGAAATATTTCCTTAACTAAGTGATGCAAAATTTAAAGAAGGCATATTTATTAGACATCAGATAAGGAAGCTCCTAGATGATCTCCGTTTTCAAGAACAATTAAATGAAAACAAATTGGCACCTTGGACGTGTTTTATACGTGTAGTAAAAGGATTTCTAGGCAGCAAGAAAGATAAAAACTATAAAAGCCTCATAGATGAACTGTTGAAAACCTATGAATTACTAGGCTGTCGCATGTCTCTAAAATAAATTTACATTATTTAAGTCACACCAGTTTGAATAAAAGTAAACGTGTTTTGTCACTGTGTTTTATGAATATTCCCTCGTCGCTAACTAAAATTTTTTATTTACATGTCAACCAATCCTCAGTAATGTTTTTGCATAGATTTCACATGTTTTATATGTTTATATTAAATAAATATATCAGATTGTAAAAATATTTCATCTCCTCTTTTTTCTCCTTTTAACAAACAAACTGTACGTGTTACAGTTATTAGCTTATCATTTTCGGATTTAGGACTCTAAAATACTTTAAATAAACCTATTTTCATTAATATTAATTTTCAAAAATTTAAATTTGTTAACTTGTGTAATTTTTAAACAATCTTGTAATATTTATTTCTTATATTAGATACTTTTAATATTTCAACAAGCAAACTTTTAACTTTTTATTATATTGCTATTATTATTTACATGCCTATTTAAGTTAGTAGGCTCTGTAACGGTAATTAGGGTAAAACGTATAGTAAGTGTTTTTAGTATTGGATAACGTAAACAATCAAGACAGGTATAAAGTAATGTGGGTCTCCTATTCATTCAAGACGGCTAGTTACTGCTGGAATTAAATAATGCACATAATGTAACTTGGGCAACCAAACCTATAATTGGATTATTTAGAAACAGTATTAAAATATATTAATTTGGTATCATCTATTGACGTTTAATTACCTATTTAATTTCAGGTGTCTTGCTTCACATCATAGCTCTCCATGTTCAACACGTAGCGCTTCATCCTTTCTCACAGCCTGTGTAAAACAAAAAGTTCCATCAGATGAAAATCTGTATGAACTCTATAAAAGGCATCCCTATGAGTACGCACCTTATCCAAGGAGACAAAGGTAAATATTTTGCCAAGCCAGGCCTCTCCATCCAATTAAATGTAATTCTAAGCCTAAACTGTCACAACTTAATGAAGAAAAACTTAAAATAAATAAAACCTAATTAACACTGAAAGTCAAAACAAACTTACTTTATTCTTTAAAGATGTTTAAAACTGCAAAAGATTATTATTTCCGACAGCTTTTGTGTCTACACAGAAATGCTCATTATTAAAACACTAGACTATTTAATTTCACCAAGAATTTAGCTTTTATCGTGATTATTTCTATGGGCTAAGAAAAATAAAAGAACGAATTATAAAAAATAGAAAATACATTTACATTTTACCAAGTTTAACGTAGGAGTTGAAGCACTGAAAAGTGAATTGCTTTTACAAAAATGCTATCCATAAAGACGTAAGGGTTTTTGGGAAATGACGCAAAAGTAAGAAGCCGAAAACTTTAATATATTAGGACAAAGCTCCTCCTATAAAAGCATGTGTAAAACAAAAAGTTCCATCAGATGAAAATCTGTATGAACTCTATAAAAGACATTGTAAAACAAAAAGTTCCATCAGATGAAAATCTGTATGAACTCTATAAAAGACATTCCTATGAAAACGCACCCTATCCAATGAGACAAAGGTAAATATTTTGCCAAGTTAGGCCTCTCCATCCAATTAAATGTAATTGTAAGCCTAAACTGTCACAACTAAATGAAGAAAAACTTGAGATAAATAAAACTTAATTAACACTGAAAGTCAAAACAAACCTACTTTATTCTTTAAAGTTGTTTAAAACTGCAAAATATTATTATTTCCGACAGTTTTTGTGTCTACACAAAAATGCTCATTATTAAAACACTGGGCTATGTAATTTCACCAAGAATTTTGCTTTTATCGTCATTATTACTATGGGCTAAAAAAATAAAAGAACGAATAAAAAAAAATAGAAAATACATTTCTTATTTTTGACACTGAACGGCACACATAGACCGAACTGAAAAATAAAAAATGATTATATGGAAGAGATCTAGTGTATTTCCCCAAGTTTAACGTAGGAGTTGAAGCACTGAAAAGTGAATTGCTTTTACAAAAATGCAATCCATAAAAACGTAAGGGTTGTTTGGAAAATGGCGCAAAAGTAAAAAGCCGGAAACTTTAATACATTAGGACAAAGCTCCTCCTATAAAAGCATGTGTAAAACAAAAAGTTCGATCAGATGAAAATCTGTATGAACTCTATAAAAGACATTCCTATGAATACGCACCCTATCCAAGGAAAACTTAATTTACACTGAAAGCCAAAACAAACCTACTTTATTCTTTAAAGTTGTTTAAAACTGAAACAGATTATTATTTCCGACAGTTTTTGTGTCTACACAAAAATGCTCATAATTAAAACACTGGGCTATGTAATTTCGCCAAGAATTTTACTTTTTTCGTGATTATTACTATGGGCTAAGAAAAATAAAAGAACGAATTAAAAAAATAGAAAATACATTTCTTATTTTTGACACTGAACGACATCCACATACGAATGAAAATAAAAAAGGATTTTGAAAGATAGGTATTCAAGTTTAACGTAGATTAAGCATGAAAAGAAGCTTTTACAATGATCCATAAAGCTTAATGTTTAAACGCAATAACCAAATTTTTACAAAGTTAAAGATGTGTAAGTTAATGAAAATGTATGAATTATAAAGACTTGTAAAACATAAAAGTCAATAAAAGACGAACTCTATAAAAGACATTGTAAAAAAAGTTCCATCAGATGAAATCTGTTTGAACTCTAAAAAGATATTGAAAACAAAGTTCCATCAGATGAAAATCTGTTGAACTCTATAAAAGACATTGTAAAACAAAAAGTTCCATCAGATGAAAATCTGTATGAACTCTATAAAAGACATTGTAAAACAAAAAGTTCCATCAGATGAAAATCTGTATGAACTCTATAAAAGACATTGTAAAACAAAAAGTTCCATCAGATGAAAATCTGTATGAACTCTATAAAAGACATTGTAAAACAAAAAGTTCCATCAGATGAAAATCTGTTTGAACTCTATAAAAGACATTGTAAAACAAAAAGTTCCATCAGATGAAAATCTGTATGAACTCTATAAAAGACATTGTAAAACAAAAAGTTCCATCAGATGAAAATCTGTATGAACTCTATAAAAGACATTGTAAAACAAAGTTCCATCAGATGAAAATCTGATGAACTCTATAAAAAAACATTTTTTAAAACAAAAAAGTTCCATCAGATGAAAATCTGATGAACTCTATAAAAGACATTGTAAAACAAAAGTTCCATCAGATGAAAATCTGTATAAACTCTATAAAAAGACTTTTAAAACAAAAAGTTCCATCAGATGAAAATCTGTTTGAACTCTATAAAAGACATTGTAAAACAAAAAGTTCCATCAGATGAAAATCTGTTTGAACTCTATAAAAGACATTGTAAAACAAAAAGTTCCATCAGATGAAAATCTGTATGAACTCTATAAAAGACATTGTAAAACAAAAAGTTCCATCAGATGAAAATATGTTTGAACTCTATAAAAGACATTGTAAAACAAAAAGTTCCATCAGATGAAAATCTGTATGAACTCTATAAAAGACATTCCTATGAATACGCACCCTATCCAAGGAGACAAAGGTAAATATTTTGCCAAGCCAGGCCTCTCCATCCAATTAAATGTAATTCTAAACCTAAACTGTCACAACTAAATGAAGAAAAACTTGAGATAAATAAAACTTAATTAACACTGAAAGTCAAAACAAACTTACTTTATTCTTCAAAGGTGTTTAAAACTGCAAAAGGTTATTATTTCCGACAGCTTTTGTGTCTACACAAAAATGCTTATTATTAAAACACTAGGCTATTTAATTTCACCAAGAATTTAGCTTTTATCGTGATAATTACTATGGGCTAAGAAAAATAAAAAAACTAATAGAAAAAAAAAGAAAATATATTTTTACTTATTTTTGACACTGAACGACACCAACATAGACGGCACTGAAAAATAAAAAGGACGATTAGGAAGGCTTCTCGTGTATTTCCTCAAGTTTAACGTAGGACTTGAAGCACTGAAAGTATTTTTAAAATTGACTTTTAAACAAAAAGCCAACCAAAAAACGTTCCATAAAAAAAAGGAAAAAAATAAGGGTTGTGTAGAAAAATTTTTTTGGCGGCAAAAGGGGTTAAAAAGGGCCGAAAAAACGGGTGAAATTAAACCAAATCTTAATATGTTATTAAACAGGATTCCTCAAAAGAAAAGTAATTTTTTTTTCCATTGCACCAAAACTCTAAATTAAAAAAAAAAAAACTCCGGCAGGAAGGTGAATTAAACCAAATCTTAATATGTATAGGATCCAAAAAGTAATTTTTATCATTGCCAAAACTAACCGAGGGCCGTAGGTAGAATTTGTGTCTTGCTAATTTAAAAAATAATGGTTTGCTAAGTATTAACTGTATCTAAACAGTAAATAATACTAAAACTTTTTAATAACTGTACACATGTGGGGCTTTAAAATTATCTTTTAACCGCAGATTATACTGGGTACCACAAAAACAATACAGAAAAATTAAATTATACCTATTTTAACAGAACTTGATAAATAGAAATTAATTTAAGCAATTTGACTCTTTTAATGAATTGCTGACAAAAATAGAAGTTTAAAATAATACAAAATGATTTTAAAAAGATTTTTATTTAAGTATGGGAAGTAACTTACAAAGCATAGATATGCCCGAAAATAAACGGAAAACATTACTGAATGTTTATAATCAAATACTCGACATAGTAGAACGGCCATTAAGGCAAGTGAATCAGTATATACGAGGTTCTGAATAAAAGTATTTTAAAAATACAAAAAATAATAATCTTTTATAAATAAATGTATTAGAACGTCATTATATGTGGTGATTTACACAATCCTTAATATATCGAAAACTTGTACAGCTATAGAAAAATGTTACATAACTAAAAATTAAGATTATTATTATTTTTTTTAAGTGTTGCAAAAAAATTTTAATTGGAAAAATATTAAAGTAAAAAAGTTAAGTTATCACTTAAAACAGTCTTAAAAATTTGATTTTTTTATTATAACTCAAAAATTACTGAATTATAGAAAAAAGTTATATAACTTAAATTAAAGCTCTTGTAAAAATACATGTGAGATAAAATTTCGTATAGCTTTAATAGTTTTTGAGATATTGAAATTTAAAACAAAATTAATCATATTTCAGAAACTGGAGAAGAAAAAAAAAATTAATATACCAAAAATAAAGCTTACAAAATTGTTTAAATAAAAAGTCACATAAACATCTTTAATAAAATAAACAATGATAAAGATATAAACAATAATTTGATTTTGATTAAAAATTTTATTTCAAAAAAGTAAAAATATTATATATTCTTTTAATAATCTGATTTTTGTATTTTTTTAATTTAAATTATTTATTTTACTTCCATAACCTAAAATCAAAAATACAGTGAAATAAAAATATTATTTAGGATAAGAAATATTATTTTTTGGCTTACCCTGTATTTTTATTTTACCTTAAACCACTTTGTAAGTTAAACAAGTTAATATACAGAAAAAAATGTAAAAGTTTTTGTATTATTTACTCTTTAAATACAGGTAATACTTAGCAAACCATTACTTTTTAAGCTAGCAAGACACAAATTATACCTAGGTCTAGAGGCTCACCCTGTAGGTTTAGAGTTTTGGTGCACTGATTAAAATTGCTTTTTTTGAGGTCTTTAATAATGTATTAAAATTTAGTTAATTTTCACTGGTCGCCAAAAACCCATTTAAAGTGCATGGTTTTTTATATTCACCGAACAATAAAAAATGGACTGGTTCAACCACAACTAACCACAACTAAAACTAAAGAAATTCAAATATTTGTAAATCAAGAACTATCCTCTTGGCTGGCAAGTGCATTAGGTAATTGTTTAATTTATAGTTACATATTATATCTAAATATACATTTTCGAACAAACCAAACATACCGAACCTAATGCAGTGGCTGGGCTGCACTGAAAAAGTTTCATTAAAACCCGACCAGAAGCTGATGTTTTTGCTCGTTGCATCTTGCCCCTAGGCTTCAGTACAGATTACAGAACAAAAAAATAATATACACCATTCTTAGGGATGTGGATGTCTCTCCGGTAGCGTAGTGGTCAGAGTCTCGGCTCGCCGCGCCGGCGATCCGGGTTCGAATCCTCGCCGAGGAGACGTATATAGGTAGTAGTTATATAAAATAACGTCCGTGGTGGCACTACCGCGTTGTCTAAAAGCTGCTGTGAAATGCAATATTTGCATGTTTCAGTGTTGGACAGCATTGACGGAACTGGGAAAAAAAGATGGGTTAAACATCGGAAAACCCGGCACTCACGGTACTCTGGTACTTAGGAGCATGTATGTATATGTATATGTCTAGCATATATTATATATGTATATGAAAAATCCTTCGTGAGCTGTCACAAAGATAAAAAAAATATGCTTCGGTAAAACAAATCATGCACCTCCTGTTCACACCCCGGACTGCAGCATCCACCGGGATGGTAGGCTGGGTTTCCTGGGCATAGCGAACCTTTTTTAGGGTCTTATTAGGAAGACTCACTAAGCTCATCACTACCACGTGGGACCCAGTCATCGATGCGGTCCCTCGTGGTTACAGTGCGAGAGCGATTTCCTCAATGCTGGAGATGTTGGTAAACGATGTACCTACAGAGCAAGTAAATCACCAACGGCAGAAGACTATTGGTTTCCATGTAGTATCAGAAAATGCCATTAGCAGGAAGTAGAAATATTTTAACTCACTAAACGGAATAGACTGTAATTATGTACAAGCCATCTGTCTATGTTCAGAAGACTGTCTTACAGGTTATGTATTGACGAAAATTGAACCAAAGGGTAGAAAACATGATGGTATAGCATGTTTTTGAAAGCTGGTAAGAATTTGAAGAAGTATTAGGTACCACTTGTCCAAAATTCATATCCACCAGTTTAACTCAATACGGTAACCATGCGGGAAAACTTCACTTTTGAAATTAATTTGTATTTGCATTTGCTAAATTATTAAAAATTGTTATTGGGTTATTAACAAAAAATAGTAAAAACTATTGGTACTTTATTTTAGTGCCCAATAACAATCCAGTCCAAATAAAATAAATGGCCGCTTTGACATTCTATTATTTAAAAAAGTCTGTAACCAATATATTAGTAAAAAAGTATTAAAAAATGTAACACATATTAAATTCCTGATTAAACAGATATCTCATAAGGTGGATAAACACCATAAGTATTATAAAGATATTACCAGTAAGTTTATCACAGATTCAGAAGGAGAAAAATATAGCAATATACTTCAAACACTAGTTAAACATGTTGTTATGAAGATACTTATCTTAGTGATCATTTCAGAAAATCTGGAGAACATAAAACAATAGATAGTCGACCTTAATATAACTTTTAATTAGGCAAAACAACCTCTTTAACAATTTCGGTAGTAAAGTATAGGGGTGATATTGATAACTGCTTGTTTATAATAAAATGAAAGCAATTATGAAATAAAAGTTCCTTAGTAAAAGAAATAGTGTGTATGTCTTATGTTTAGTCGTCCCCGCAAGATTTCGTTTCACTATTTTTCATGTAAATAAAAGAAGATTTAAGATATGTTTTTTTATCGTATCATAATTTTTGCTTAATTGTGTATCGCTATGAATTTTATTTTGCACATTTTCAAAACAAGATTTTAATTTTAAATTTGTTTAATAATTAAAAATAAACAATACTCCAACCTATCAAAGTAAACAGACCACAACGTTCCACGCACATTAATTAAATAACAATCGGGAAAATATTTGGCAAAACCAAACTGAAAACTATTGTTGAATATTGACGATCTTTTCACTTCCATATATGGTAGAAGTAGGGCAATATATGCAAATTCTCCGTTTTATGAGAGATCCCAAAAAAAATTTTACTTTAAATTTTTTCACTTAAACAAACATTATTCTCTTCCTTTGGCATAACCTGTAATTAAATAGTTTATGCTATACTGCCCACTGTTGGGTTTTTCTTTTGTGAAAATTAGTCAATATCATTATAAAATACAAAATTTTAAATAAAAAGAAAAAATTTCCAATGCCTTCTTGACACAGAAAATACTTTGCTAGCAACAAAAAATTAAATTAAATTATAATTTAAGGAATGTATAATGTGCAACTGGCCAAAAAGTAAAAAGGCAATTAAATCCAAAAGAATAAATAATTCTTAATGAGGGTCGAGAGTTGTTAAGAGTACGTACCATTAGACCTTGGTTGGAAGGCTTTTAGCCAAGTAAGTCAGGGTTCAGGTTCATAAGTTTAGGGCTTATCCAGATTTAAAAAGAAATAAAGAGAATTTCACAAGTTACTCAGACAAAACATCTAATCTAATGGAATTTTACTCAACGAACTTGTGAAAACTGCCATCAAGCAAGATTAAAGTTGCTTTTGTAAAAATGATGGGATGCACAACATCAATGCAGCAATAATCCATTAAACTACTATATTGAAATATTTATTATATTACCAAGTGAATAGATTATTCATGAAAGTTGGCACAGATTTAAATGAAGAAATAATTTTACTCTTGGGTATAGTTAGTACTTGAGAAATTATTTTTGGAGCCTTATTTAAAATGTCACCTCTTAATATTAAATTAAAAATGTGATTACAGCATTAAAAGTTAGTTGTGTTGGTGTTATAATTAAATTTTTACTATTTTTTTGTTATAGAGAGTCGTTTTTAGGGGTTGTAATTTTTTGTAACGTAAAAATAAATGTGCGTTGTAATTGATAACCTGTAACAATAGTTCTTGAAAATGTTTGGTTAATGTTTAAAGATTACAATAGTCTTATATGTACAGTTTTCCTAGTTTTCTCATAAGGTGGCGATTTCAAACTAAAAAATAAAAGGCGTACAACAATATATAACTTCTGCTTTAGAAGAAAAGATAAGGATATATGCAAATTTTTATGAACATCGATTTAGTTCTAAAGATTTCGAAACTAATACCTCATTTTTACCACTGATGACTAGACTAGAGAGGACTTTAAAATTTTGTGCACAGGATAAAGAAAAAACATTTTCTTTATTTTTTGTTTTAAATGTAAGGGATTTGTTTAAATCTTTTTCTAATATAAAAACAAAAAGTAATTGAAACAAAAAAAATGTTACTAAAGTAGATAATTTTGTAAAATAGTGACTTGCCTTTTATCATTGTGACTAAAAAAAATAACAAGGCTCTTCCTGAACTTGCAGTTAATAAACATTAAAAAAATAGGGAAAGATGCTTTATTAAAGAACAAGGTCTTGACATTGGTGTTGCACAGGTTTTCGTGCTGGATTCACTTGTTTATATTATATATGTCAATGAATTATTTAGTAATCGTACAACTGCCATAATTGCCTAGATTGCGGATAATACTTTAGTGGCATCAATTCCTGAAGAATTAAATAAAAATGTTGAGCAAACATTAGCGAAATAAAGGTCTTCCTGTATTTCTAGTAACTTAACCTATTCTTATTAAAAACAAAACTAAATTTCAAATTTTTTATAACAAAAAAAGATTCTATTTTGCCTAAAGGTAAAATTTTTGACCATATAGGTAAATAAGTATTGACAATGCAATAGCCATATAGATTGTATAAGTAAAAATAAAATAAGGCTTATTTATAATCGATCAACGAAAAAAAAATGTATTTTTTTAATATCTTCTTTACATGTATTATAGTCTTGTATATTATCATATCAGGTTCAATAGTATAGTATTAAGCAACTGATTTATAAAAACTTTTTATAAATTGAAAAAGAGTTATTAGAACGACATAATTGGCAGTATTAAGAAGCTTGTCAAAGAACATTTACTCTAAATGGGATTTTTTTAGTACTATATCTGAATATTGATAAAATATTTTTATACTGCAGGTAATAGAATCACCTTAATAAATATAATTTAGTGTATGCTACCGAAAATTATATCAGCTTTGTTGTTACAAAACACAAGACAAAAATATTTGAACATACAGGAGTAATTTTTTTAAACCATCTGTCGCTTTAAGTTAAGGAACACACCCGTTGTGTATTCAGACATTTTTTTTCTAGCTTTGGCATTACAAACTAAGTGTTTTAGCCACGTAATAATAATTGCATAAGATAAAAGGTAAATAGAAAGTTATTATATAAAGGATAATTCCCTAACCAACATAAATAGACAGGGACACACGCTTCACGCCCAGGGGTCCGTCAGGGCGACTTAAAAAAAAGAAACAAACAAAGAAGACCACTAAAAAAGAAAAACATTTAAAGATTAAATAAAAGAAAGGTATTAATAAGGTTTTTTTAATTTTTATTATAATAAAAAAAATTAATCATTTGAGCTTGATACTTCTGGTAACCAAATAGGTAATTTAAAATTTTTGGAGATTAGTACATTTAAAAAAAATTGGGTTTCTTGGTGATATATCTGACAATTAAAAAGAAGATGGTTAAGGTCTCCATATTCACCGCATATACAAAGGGGATCTGGCTTAACTCCAATTTTATAAAAGTGACTGGGAAAACGCCCATAGTTTGTTTTTAGCCGGCTTATGGTTGATACAGCGCTTTTTGGTACAGACATATTATAACACCAGTGTTTGTATGGTATATCAGCATAAATTTTAAAATAAAAGGTATTAGTCTCTTTTCCATATTTGTGCCATTCCTGTTTCCATTTTCTTTGGCTAATTTTCTTTAGCTTAGGTAGGTAATCTTGTACGATAAGAGATATGTCGTGATTGCTGTTGTTAAGATGTGCATTTTTGGCTAGCCCATCGACTATGTCGTTACCAGTGATACTTTGAATGAGATTTAACCCATATAAATTGTACTGTAATATTTTTAAGTGTGGCTTGTCGTACCATGTCTAATGTTTGAACAATAAATTTGGGTGGATAGAAATGCTTAATTGCATGAAAGTTTGCCATATATTTTAGTAGATCAGCTTTATTTTGGTTATTGCCCATTGCCATATGCCCATTATTGCTGCTGCTTCTGCAGAAAAAATACTTAACTCGGGATTTAGGATAAATGCCCGTTGATAGTTCATGAGCGGGCAATAAAAGGCACCACTAAGATTGTTTTTGTTTTTTAAACCATCTGAATAAAACTTGCGTGCCATTTGTTTCTATAGGATATTCGGGAAAAAATTTCTGGAACAGTAAAAATTGTTTGGTAGTTAATTTCATAAAAAAATCTATTATCTTCGTTTTCTTTTTCAATGAAATTAAATTGTAAGCAATCTTCATATCCATTTGCTATAGGGGGGCATTAAGACATAAAAATTTTAAAAAATGTCAAAAAACCACTCAATCTATAAAATTATAAGTAAAAAACACGTATATGAACTGGCTTTGGAACAAATAAATTTTTCTTTAATTAAATTTTAGGCATTGTTTTGGTTTGTCCTTTTCTATTGATAACCATATTCAAAATATTATATTGGCTTATATGTAATATATGGATTTAAATTTCAACTAAAATTAATACAACATTTTAAACTAGATATCCTTGGGCTCCTCTAACCCCTGAAATATATCGACATGACCAAGACTTAAAAAGCTCATATTTTCGAAGAAAACCATATGCCGATCCCAGTAGATATACCTGGATGCCTTCTGATGACGAATCTGTAAGAATGGAAAAACCAAAATCAATTTTGGACCTCTCATACAGAAACCAAATTGCTGTTGCTCCATCATCAATTCAACCTGGGTAAGTATGAATACAATAAAAAGTTGGTGATTAGTCTGTTGGTTAAGCTCATTTAACAAAACTAATTAATTTTCAAATTTTTAGATTTAAAATTTAAAGATAATTAAAAAAAAATAAAATATCAAAAAGTGAAAGTTGTTGGCATGATATCTAAAAAAGTTATTGGAAAAAATATTTAAAAGTTTAAATGAAAATTAAAAAAAAAATCTATAAATAGGATTGATTGTAAAAGAAAGAAGATCGTGAATGTAAAAAAAAACAAAGTTAGTGCCACTACCGAGCCCTTGGACACCCCAACATTACTTTGGTAAAAGCTGAAAAAATTACTATTTACAATAACTAATATATGTCGATTAGAAAGAAAACTAAAGACCGAAGAACAAAGGTTAGGTAGAAGAAAGTTTGAACCCAAATGCCGAACCTGGTCAAAATCTTTGGCTATGTCAAAAGCAACAATTTGAAATTCACCAAGAAACTCAAGGGGCTTGTTCCAGTTGTGTGTAGCAAAGAAAAGAAGGTAGATCTGCTGTGGATCTTTTGTGACGGAATCCAAACTGTCTCTGACGTAAAATTTTGTTTTTTTTTCCCAAATACTTTAAGATTTCGGAAATAATGACTTTTCCCACTGTCAATACACAACTTAAAAAAGAAGATATATGGGTCTATAGTTAAAAATGCGAGTTTTGGATCTTTTCTTGGTGACAGGTAGCGCACGTGCAGTTTTTTAGTTCTTCGAAAAAATGTCCGTGTCGTAGGAGATTTAAAAGAGGCGAGTTAAGATACGCGCAAGGTCGAAAGCATATTTTTTTAAGACGATTGCATAACAGTAGGGCTGCTAACAGGGACCGATAACCTAAGAAGACACCTACACAAGATGGGCTTATACAATGGAGACCCAAGTTGTAGAATGTGCAACAAGGGGAAGAAACAGCCTACCATATCCAGTGCGAATGTGAAGCATTGAATCACAAAAGACAGGAATTATTTGGGCAACAGAAAATGACTTTACAGGAATATATTAACCAACCAGTCCCGGGGTTATACAGAGTTGTAGAAGGACAAGAATAATGGAAGGATTGGTATAAAAGATAATGGGAGATTAGGCACAAAAAGCCCAAGAGGCTGCGCTGCCTCCGAAAGTAAATCAAGACGGCTCCACGGGAAGAAAAAGAAGACGATGGCTGATATGCCATCCAGCTCTAACGGTTTTTGGTATTAAGAGAAGAAAGGATACATTGTTGAAAGAGGAAAGTTAAGGGCAGGATCAAGGGTAGAAGTTAGTTCGGCTTTTTCTTTAGAGGTAGAAAGAGATTTACTGCCATTCGAGCAAAAGATACTTTATATTTTATCTGATTGTTAAAACGGCCATTGGCTTCTGAGATAGTTTGATTATACTGATTTCTTTCTTGGATGCTAGCCAGCCGATTTTCGGGACTAGGATTTTGAAGATATATTTTGTGAGCTTGGGTTAATGATTTAGAAAATCCCGGTTTGTGCTTTAAAGGTTTTGGGTTTTTTTGATTTAAATAAAATAGGTCTCAATGCCCAGTTAAATTATTTCGGTATGTGCATGTATGGTAGGTGGCAAAGACCAACCCAGTCGGCCGAGTTGTAATGCCAGACGGTTTCTCTCGGCATGCATTCAGTTTCCTTAGAATGTATAGAGTATAAAACAATGAACAAGCCATGATATAAGCGACCAGGGAATGCTTTCTAGAGTTCAGGATTGGTAATAACAAAAAGATTAAGGGGGTTTAAGTTATGATTGGGAATCCTGAGAAGAAGGTAAGTTTCATAATTGGATTGGTGAGCGAGTTGCTGAATGCAAAGGTTTTGGCTGTTTTGCCTTGAGTGCTAATTATAAAGTTTCTCACAAAAAAACAGCAACAGATGTAGGGAGATCGTTAAACGTCTTTTTAACAGTCAAAAAAAGTCCTAGAGTAATAAAAAATGTTCCTTATGTAACTAATGTTAAAAAAAGATACATACATATAAACCAAAATTTATGCAAGTTTTTTAAGAAATAGATTACAATGCTAGATTTTTTTTTGATGCGTGGTTTGCAAAAATGATGGACGACAATTTTTAATATTCCAAAAAAAAGCGAAATTTCCGTTAATGGGCCACGTAAAATTCTGATCTTATAGTACAAAGTAGAGTTTTGGGACAAATGTGTGGTGTGGTATTTTCAATATTAAATTGGTACGCTCTTTCTTCTTTGGGGACAATTTAAATGCAAAAAGCTGTTTAAATTTTTTGGAAACCGAAATATACTTGTTTTTGGATAATTTGCTACTTGATGGCGAGAAATTATACTGTTCTAACAAAATGGGGCCAGCCGTTCACTTAACTGCGACCGTCAGACGATAGCTGGACCAAAATTTTAGAGTCCAGTGGATTGGTCGTTATACTGGAAATTTTTGACCAGCAAGGTCACCAGATTTTACTCCGTTAGAGTTTTTATGGGCGCATTTAAGAAATAAGGATATAAAATTGGATTATTTAGTAATATTGATCACTTAGAGCAAGTAATAGGACAGTTTGCGGCTTAAATGACCCCAAACGTATTACCAAATATTTTAAGAGTAGTACATTTTGGAGTAATTGAATGTATGGAACGCGAAGAGGGCCATACGGAATTTTGATTTAATTTTTTTAAAATTGTTGTGTTAAAATATTGTACTTACTATTGAAAAGTGTTACAACTTAAAATAAAAATAGGTAAAATTGTTGCTAAAAATATTAAAATTTTATTCTTTTTATTTAATAAATACATTCTTTGCTACAATGACCTGCCTTGTTTAGATTTTTAAATTACAATATAGCTCTTAGAAAGGTTAGGTTTATACATTTAAAGTTCCGGCAGTATTTTTTTCGTTTTAAATGTAAGAAAACATACAAAAATAATAGGTTATCAAATCGGATGGCCGCTTTAAAGTAAGCAAACTCATAAAGCAAACAGTTAAGATTTGAAATTTAATTGAAAAACGAGTTGAAAAAACTTTTCAAAAAATGCCCTTTTAAATTTTTTCAAAATTTGTATTGCAAAGGTTTTTCGAATTTATTTTTTAGATAGCATGCTAACTAACCTCAGTTTTTGATATTATATTTTAATTTAATATTTTAAATTATTTTTCCAACCTGCGCTCATAGGACGAATGTTGAGATTGCCAAAAAAAGTTTTTTAATAGCTTTAAGAGTTAAACATCTTTCCATATGTGTCAATTTTTTCGATAGTCTCTGTATTAACCCATTTATCAAATTATATTTTAAATTTATAAATGTTTATTTACAGAAAAAAACACGTCAGTTTTGCTCGTTCTCACACATTAACTTCTTTTGACGATGCTATGTCATCACTAAGTTCCTCGTCCAGTCACTTGAACCGCATAACGAGAAGTCAGGAAAGACTACTAGATATAAGAAAAGTAGATGGATCTCAGGCAATAACAAAGCAACCGGAGGCATCGGAAAATGTACTTATTTTAGGTAAATAAGGGTAAACACCTTTAAGTTGCTCAGTATTGTTATTTTAAAGGTATTTGACTTTCTTACAATACATAACAAGATGGGTGACCACCAGCAACGTTATTCAGCGAAAAATGGAGGTGTCAGTGGTCAAAGGATGCCCACAGGGAGGGGTTCATCCCCACATGGGGATATGGTTTTGACGAACTCCTGGTGG
>JAHBCN010000846.1:174406-186688 GCA_019359885.1 Listronotus oregonensis | reverse complement strand
AAAGGGGATGTTAGGGGTACAATTTTACAAAAACTACCCCTATTTAAAATCATCCTCTATTTTGAGTAAGGGTTGAAGATGGCGATAAAAATGCAGATCGAAGCTTAAATTTCTCCCATAAGAAATACATGGGAAAAACTACCCTTATTATGCTCGTATCGGTCTAGCATATCTACTTATTTTAGTGGCAGTGTTGAATAACCGTTTTTACTGTGCGTTTCGAAAAAGTTGTTTTACGAGAATATAACTATGTCGCGTCGAAATCATTTGTCATTAGATGCAAAACAGGTTGTGAAAAATGTGTATAAAACTTTAATCAGTAGTAAACCTCTACTTAAACAAGAATCTTTAAAAGAAACCTGTCTACTTACAAAAACTCCAATATCATCGATAAGGGATATTATTATTAGTGAAGAATTAAACAAAAGAAAAAACCGTAGTGATTTTCAATCTCCCCTATATAGACAATAGTGATCAGGACCTAATAAGAAGGAAAATATATTGTCTTTATGAAAGGGAGTTATTTCTACCTTGGATAAACTGAAAAAGAAGCTAGACCAAGACGAAACCAATATAAATATTAGCCGTGCCACCCTCCATAGAGTTGTTTGTAAAATGGGATTTAAATACCGCAAAATAGACAAAAGATAAGTAGTAATGGAATCGTACAGATTACGCAATTGGAGATTTAATTACTTTTAAAAAATTAAAAGATATAGGTTAGAAAACAGATCCATAATTTACCTTGATCAAACATGGTTCGATACACACGACGCAGTATCCAAAGGATGGGTTGATTCCAGTCAAAACTGTCAGACGAAAGCACCTTCAAATAAAGGATAACGCATTACCATAATACACGCTGGTTCAGAAGACGGATTTGTCCCAAACTGCTTGCTGTTGTCTGCAAAGAATATTAAGGATCCTAGCTTGGATTATCATGAGGATACAAGTGCAGAACTTTTTGAAAACTGGTTTCAAAATTATCTTTTAAAAAATATTCCAAACAACAGTGTTATTGTCATGGATAACGCAAGCTATGACAGCCGTCTGCTACACAAAGCACCAGCTTCATTGAGTTCAAAAACTGAAGTCCAGGAATATTTGTTAGAAAATGATATTTATTTTGAATTCAGTTACAAAAAACGCATCTTTTGAAAGTCCTAAATTCATATGCAATTAAAAACAATATGTATGTGATAATTTGGCTGAACAGGCTGGGCATACTGTCTTACGGCTTCCTCCGTATCACTGTATGTTTAACCCCATAGAGCATTTGGGAAACCAAGTAAAATCAAAGATCAGAGCAAAAAATGTGAAAAAACCTACTTTATATTATTAAAGTGTGTCCCTAATGTTCTGTCCTTTGATACCTACCGATCCGCAGTTTTATTGCTGTCGGCAGGTATAATCCATAAATGAAGGCAAGAGCTAACACGGTATACTTTGAGACACATCATACATATCATTGCTTATGAGTTTGGTTGGGTCCCTTCTGATTTTTTTAGAATATTAAAAAAACCGGTCAAATTTTTTTTACAATATATCTCATTCATTTATTGAAAAAAATGATTTGTTATTAACATTTATTTTTTATAATGAGACCTTAGCAAGTGTTCAATGATCCCAGAAAATTTCCTTCACCATCTTTCTTGCGTTTTGATTAAAAAATATTTTACCCATCTGCATTTTTTAGCCGTTTCCGGAGTTCTAGAAAATCTGTGGAATAAACGCGAATTAAAAATTCATCATCTATTGAAATTATTTTCAATGCACATCATTTGATAGCTTAGAGTATTTAGTTTCTAAATGTCCTTTTTTCTTTTAATTTTTTTTTTAAAATCAGGGAAATTCATCACACTAGTAACTCGCGGCCTTTTTTTAAACAGTTCTTGTTCCTCGCTGTTCATTTTTTTAAAAATAGGTACCTGGACCAAATTAAAGCTAATATTCTGACCTTTTTATTAATATAAGTGAATTCCCATATTCAATTTTGGTCATTACATGCCTGTTAAAATTATGTACCTCATTTTTACGCTGTTGTTTAGTTAAACAGTAGGAATACATTAACTAAAATAATAAAAAAGTTTATTAAAAAAATTTAAATGCCTCTCCTAAATATTTAATTTTTTTGGGTTATGTCACTGTTCTTTCAAATAAGCGATATATAAATTTAGCACATTACAGTATGCAGAATAGTAAAACTTAAAATGATAATTATTGCTGACCAATCTCATCAGCACCCTATATTTTTGGTTTAATGTATTTCTACATATGGGAGAAATTTCCCTACATACATAACTTTAAAACAAATGGGTGTCATATGGTCTGTCAACATGGTAATCAATTTTTAGTTAACGATAATTAATGTACCTATGATACGTATTCTCTTTCTAGTGATGACTAATCCTGTTGTACCTGCAGAACCGTGAGAATTTTTCTGCCGGATGGAATTTTATAAATACGTTTAAAACTTATCGTCATTCTGATACATTTTTATGGATATTATCAACGCAACTGGCCATAAATTTCACTTGATGCGATGTCAGGTCGAATTTCATGAAATTTATTGGTAGAGTACATTGTGAGTGGTTCGGATCTCAGGTTAAGCTGTCGGTCCCGTTTGGACGCTTAAGGAAAGGCGTAGCTCAGAGAGAGTAACTATTTGTATAACGTCCTTGGTGGCTTTACCGCCTTATCTAATAGGTGCCATATTATACAGAAGAGCTTTTAAAGTGTTACAATGCGATATTCAAAAACGGTTTCAGATATTTTTATGAAAGATGTTTGGTGACGTAGTAAAAATAGGGGAGACACCTTGACTAGATTTTTGACATTTTTGCTTTTACTTCATTTGGGGGGGGGAGTAAATTAGAAATTTAAAAGAAATTTTGTGTTTTTTAGGCTTGTATCAATAAGTGTATTTATGATGCATAAGGTATTATGTATATATAGGGAATAATTAATATTTAATAAAATATTTTGTTAATCATTCGATATAGCTAAACATCTGGATATTTATTATATAAAATAAAATACATATTTATATATATATATATATATATATATATATATATATATATATATATATATATATATATATATATATATATATATATATATATATATATATATATATATATATATATATATATATATATATATATATATATATATATATATATATATATATATATATATATATATATATATATATATATATATATATATATATATATATATATATATATATATATATATATATATATATATATATATATATATATATATATATATATATATATATATATATATATATATATATAAAACTATTTGATAAAAAATTTTGCTACTTTAAAGAGTAAGATTGGGATAGAAACATTTAACATATTTTAAAACTTAAAATGGTACAAAGAAGGCATTTATTTGAGAAGATATGGTAATAAGTTAGTAGAAAAGTTGTTCAAAATTAAAGGTAGTTCTATACCATTTTCGAAAAATCGCCTACTTTTATTTATTTGTGATTAAATTTATTTTAATATCAATTTAAATTTTTAATATCAATTTATTATTAAATTTTTTGCTGTTAAGTAAGCATTTAAAGCTGATGATACTGAGGCTAATGAATTATAAAAGCGAAGTGTCAATAAAGCTTGTCACTTTCAACGCCTACTAGTACAAAAATTTGGAATTAGTTAGTTGATAATGAAATTTTAATCACACATAAATAAAAGTGGGCCGATTTTTTCGAAAATTGGTATTAGAGACTACCTTTTAATTTTGAACAACTCTTCCTAGTGACTTATTACCATATCTTCTCAAATAAATGCACTTTACTCCTGTACCATTTTAAGTTTTTTTCAATTTTCTGAACACCGCGTATAAAATATGTTAAATGTTTCTATCCCAATCTTACCTAAATAGCAAAATTTTTTATCAAATAGCTTTTTTCCATAAAATCAAAAATAAAAAGTTTTTCCTCTTCAACACCTATTTATATATATATATATATATATATATATATATATATATATATATATATATATATATATATATATATATATATATATATATATATATATATATATATATATATATATATATGTAAACTATCATTCCGGGATTCAATTCGTTTATTTAAAAATGTGTTTTCACAACGTTTCGCTGAAATCTCATTCGGCATTTTCAAGTGATGTCATTCGCTCGGCGTCTCGACTTGAACTACTAGTTCAAGTCGAGACGCCGAGCGAATAACATCACTTGAAAATGCCGAATGGTATTTAAACACTAGGCCAGAGCCTAACCAGGAATTCTAGATTTTTTCTCTCTTATTTAAGGCAATTATCCGCTTCCTATAGAAGCACAAAATAAACAACACACAAAGCCACGCTTTAATCAGACCAACTGGTCACACTTGCTATCCGAGCAATAAAAAAAAACTTCTTATAGGAAGAAAAACAGAAAAAAAAACAAATTATTAAACCTTCGATATTATTAAAAAAAAATAGAGAAATAAGGACTGTAAAAAAAATAAAATTATATTAAATCTAAATCCAAATAAAAAAATATACTTAAAATATAATTCAAAATTCGATTCGCAGGGTCACTCTAATCTTGATGTCGGCGAGGCGGCCGAAGCGAAGGCACCGTCGACCGGCATGCAGTCGCGTAATCCCATATTATTATGAGCTGGGTGCCCAAGGTTGACAGATCGACGATCAACAAATTCTTTAATGCAAACTTATTCTTAATTGTTATTTCTGTTCTAAAAGGGATACTAGCCAAAAATAAAGGTCCTATAATTTTTAAAATTACTTATTAGCGCCAAAAATTTCTACTGATTATGATTAGAACAAATAAATATATTTTTTTTGTAAGGAGCCCAATTTCGATAAATGTATGGTCAAAAATATTCTATTTCTAATAAATATTTTATGAAATGACAACACTGTCGACAATATTCTAACAAATCGCGGATGCCGTCGGTCATCGTTGTATTTGAAGGGGGAATAGGGGAAATTATCGTCGTTCTCTTTTCAATCTGGCATTATACTGTATATATCCTACTCTATTACGTTAAAATTGGTTCGCAAACACTTGCCTTGCCAATCCTGTATACGGTGAAACCTGGTTAATTGGGATTTCAAGGGACCAAAGATTTTGTACCCATTTAAAGAGGTTTTCATTTATTCAGTTTTCCAATTAGACAGGTTTAAAATAGTTGTTGTCTCATTTACAGAGGCCCCCGCTTATAGATGTCGAAATGTATAGGTATTCCATTTATATAGATAGAAATGTTAATAAAAATGCGTATTTTATTAATTAAATGTACTGCGCAAAAATTGATAAAATGTTTCGCTTATACAGGGGATTTAGCTATAGAGATCCATTCATAAAGATTAACATCGAAAAAATCCAAGAAATAAAATCCCATTTGAAAAGGTTCGAAAAGTCCCATTTACAGAGGTAATTCGATAAAGAAGTGCCTCATTGTAATTCTCAATAATAGAGGTTTCTCGCTTATCCAGGTTCCACTTAAACAGGTTTCACTATATATTATGTTCCGACTGCCGTTTTTTTTTTATTTTTTTCATTTGTACTTTCTTTCGCCCTCAATATAATTTTTAAAATTATTATATATTTAATAATTTTAAGCTTTACTCTATTTGCATAAAAATTTATGAACCTGAAACGTTGGCAATATAAAATTCTTGTTTCTTGACTAAATATTGTAAAAAATATTGCAGCGATCATTTGTTTCAATGTCAACCAAATATAAATAAGAGAGGGGGATTTGGCTAATAATTTAAAAATATTCACAGATAACTGTACGTCGTTATGGGTTGATGACGTTTGAAAAGTTCAGAAGAACGAAACAATGTTACTCACCAGGGTCTACAACTAACTCATTTAGCTAAGCGAAAGCCAGCTAAAGCGAAGGTTAGCATTATCGTAAGGCGATGGCCGACAATAATTCGATGTTAGGCCAAGCGATCTTACACTGAATGAGACGCTCAAAGCTCGATGTTCAAGCCAGGGATCTAAATCTGAAGGAGAGAGTAATCTCTCAATCCGTCTACCCGAACAGATCCATATCCAACAGCAACCAGCCTCTTTACGACATAGTGCTCCACACTCGGAATGAAGTAGCGCATGGTCTCCAGGCTCGGGAGGGATATGGCTTTCTTTGGCGATAGAGTGAGCGAGTAGACCAAAGAAGTAAGTGCCAAAACCAACGTCACTAAACTAAACACGGTCGTGACGACTTAAGTTATCTTTAGGTTTGTTCCAAGAAGCATCCGGTATCGCCTCGAAACTGTTTTTGAATTGTTTTTTGGTGCGCTTCGACTTATGCGCTGACTTAAAATAGCTTCGTGACGGTACAAAAAATAAATCAAAAGGTCAAATGTCTTTGAATTTTTTGTTTAGAAAATATAACCCTACTTTTCTACCTATTATTTTTGTGATCACAGTTAGCAAGTATCACTCATAATATCGACACTTATCTTTAAAGAAAATTAAATTCAATGATGGGTTTAGGAGGTGTAAAACTTAATGCTTTTGAATGATTAAACAAGCAATAAGGAAATATGAAATGCTAAAGCACGATGCACGCATGAAAATGAAACATAAAACAGCTGTTATAAATAAAATATACAGTGCCAAGATGCTCAATGCGCAAGTCAACCCAAACAGTTTTCAATTTAGGCCATGTATCGGAATTACCGTTCTGAAACCGTAACATAAACTAGCGGATGCGGAGAGCTTGCGATAAGTATTCCCAGACGCGAGAAGTCCCGAATACGCACGAATGCCTTGGCGCGATTATTGTTGTGTAGTTAGTTGCCTACAAACGGGCGGGGCGTCTCAATATTGTTTATTACGTTAGATTATAGAAAAATCACAAACAATGTATTTATTACAATGTTCGTTAAAAAAATAAATAAATACTAAAACTAAATGAGTGCATCTTTCATTAAATCATTATTAATACAAGATATTATTAAAACTAGTTATTTATGCGAGAAAGTGCGTAAAGTTAGTTATTTTTTTTACACACGGGCCGCTTCGCTATATAACTTATTAAATTTTTTATTTGGGATCGATTTTTTATGAAATATATATCAGAAATTAAAAACCTAAATATCCAATCAGCATATTAACATACCGAGTGTCATAAACTATGATTGATAATGAAATAATTATAATTTGGCAAAAAATGTTTGAATTATACGGTGTTCACTTTACGTACTAGTGTGTAGTGTGAATTACTTGACCTTTTTTGTTATACCCACCCCACAGAATTTGTATAAAAACATGTCAAATTGACAAAAAAGTACGACTTAAATAGAATTGGGGAAAATAAAAAGCTCCTTTATCTAACCAGAACTAACCATTACCGCCTTTCAGGCCGATTCCCGTGGAGCCAGAGAGGGCGGTCATGGTTAGATCTGGTGAGTTAAAGCGGCTCTATATTTTCCCCAATTATATTTCAGGCATGATAAACCACTAAAAGTATACCTACAAATTGAAAATTAAACAATTCCTCTCCCATCAATACCTTCGGCCGACTTCGACTGATGTCGTAAATCATTCGTGATTGGGAATAATTATCGTAAGCTCTCCGCATCCGCTTGCATCCGCTAGTGTAACATAAACAATCCCAAACTATGTTGGTACACAAACAGGATCGTCCGATAACCGTCACGTCTCTGTTGAAACGCACTTTAATCACTGCGCATGAGCGTGATCGTTCGGTGACGGTTTTTCGACGTGGTGAAACAAACCATGTGTATTTTGTCAGCAATCAACCTTAGCGTTGGTAAGCTGCAGATTTTCGCAGCCGCAACGAGCCATGGGAGCTGTTGGATTGAAAGTGGTGACTGACCACTGTAAATATACGTAATTAAAAATATTATTTTTAATTTTTGTAAAAGTAATCAACTTAAGGATAAATGGGTTTTTTGCAATGTAGATACTTAATTTTATACAAGGTGTGGAAAATTTAAATGTTATGATTTTTTTCTTGTATTCTTTACAAACAACAACTTTTTTAAATAAATATAGATGTGTTAATAAATTAAGGTGTGTAGTATTAATAAATAAGTAATTTTATGGGAACAAAAGCAGTCAAATAATATTAAAACACCCACGGTACGTTAGTACCTAGGCCTTAGCCTTCGTGGACTGTCTAAAGATAAAAAAAAATTAAAAAGGCACCTTTGAGTGATATCTCTAAAACCGTGACCGATAAAAATAATTAGGTACGCCACTGAAATATATGTAAAATTTTACATAAATATGCTATTTATAATTTTTTTTACTAACAACTAAGATACAGAGGTGTACTGATTTTCGAAACAGATTAAGTTAGCTGCGATTTGTTTTCGCCGTTGTTTTAAAATCGAACTTAAAAACATGCCATCGGATTAACTTTTTTTCTTGTAGTTTTGCCAATACCCTGCAAAATCCATCGAAAAAGCGCCACCCTGTACACTTTTTATACGTAAGCGCTCTTATTGAAGGTGTATTTTGGGACTAGTTGTGTAAAAAAAGCGTTAAATAGTGTAAAATATGTCTAAATTAGTGATGGAAAAATTCCAGAAATATATATTTAGAAATATTTCCAAAAATATATCAGGAAACATGGGAAATATTGAAAATATAGAAATAAAAACTACAAAACTCAAAAAACAAAACATTTAATAAAAGTTTATCATAGGTAATACCATAAATGGTCAGATTTGGCCGAATATTCATGAGAGCGTAGCTCGAGTGATCTTGAGAAATGAGTTAAATCTCCGAGGTATTCAAAACCAGGAAAAAAATATCTGGCTTAAATTCTAAGTACGAATGGTATTTGGTAAGAAAATTGCGCAAATGAAAGAAAGTTAAAAACAAAATATTTATTAATAAACAATATAAAATACAGCCGCTTCTGAGGTAACAATGGACGACACGATTAATAGAACCATAAACTTACTGATTTTTTTAGCCAGTAACTTTTTTCCTTCTATCCAGTGACAAATTTCGATTTTTGACATTGCAAATGGGGTTATTTATACATGACTGGAATTGTTATTAAGTATTAAAAATACAAAGAAAATGGTGAAATTTGAATAAATAATTACACACGACCACGAGACACAAGTTGTGCAACTTGATCAAGAGGCATATCTTCGTCGATACCACCCACACTTTAAATGTTGTATTCAGCATCATTGTCGTCTTCATGGGAGTGCAATTAAACTTCTTCTAAAGCAAGCAATAGCCAACAAGTAATAATCGGTTAATTCTCGAGATCGAGATTTTATTATTCGTAACCGTAATAATATACAGGGTAAGTCAGTGAAGTGAGACCCCCCATTTATTGCTTCAAATATTAAATATTCGAATGAAAAAATGTTTTATACAAAAATATTTTGGTTTCTGCTTCTCTATATTTTGCGAACAACGTTATGTATACAGGGTGTATCAAAAAGTCCGTACAAGGACAAAGTAAATTTTTTTAAATGACTCCCTATACTGCCCTCCTCAATTAAAATGCCGTATCTACAGACAACATGAATCTGAGAAAATGCGCTTTGAAGTTTATTGCTTGGACTCCTTACTATTTTTTTTTTATTTAATTTAAAAATGTGCTATGTAATTTGAGTAACACTTAAAAATATTTAATTAAAAAAATTGTGTTACCCCATATAGTTTTCTCAAAAAAGCCTTACGGCATTTTCATTAACACTGGGTTCATTAGGGTATACCTATAATGCCGTATCTGCAAATAAATAAAACTAACCAAAAAAATAAGACAGTCTACTTTTTATTAGCTCGTAATAAAAAAACGAAAAAAACAAACAAATACTACAAATAGTCTAAAAAAATAAAACACTCAAAAACCCAAATTGCAACTTGAATAAAATCTGATAATTCTAATAATTAAAAATATTTTTTATATATACTCTAACACAAAATTACTTTTTCTTGGTTTTGTGAAATAGGAAAACTTTCCCAAAACGTTTTCCTGTTTTCCGGGGAAAAAGGGTCGCCCAACTTTTTTAGAAGTTCTCTTTTTCTTTTGAGGGAATCCTCTGGGTCGCTAAAAGAAAAGCAGGCCTAAAAAATTTTTTTTCTTCATTGCTTTATTCTGCAAGAAATCAAGCGTCTGTAGTGAAGGTTCATTGAAGCTATTGCGATTTTGAAGTGGTTTTGCCAGTTCAGCCAATTTTAACCATATCGAAAGATAGGACATTTTTTGTTTTGTTTACTTTCCGAGAAAAATAAATTTTTTCCCGTTAAAAAAATCATTATAATTCTTTTTTCACATTAACATTTCCTTTGCATGCGCTGCCAACTGCATCAGCAAAATCATCAACATCATAAATTTTCTGTTTTGCCTTCATTCCAATTCTACCTGGTGATGAAAACTTCGCGACATAAATGTGTGGCCCGGCTCAAGAAATTTAAAAATTATAGTAACAGATATCTTATGTGAGTTAATCATTCTGACAAAAATGTAAACATGGTCCAATTTTATTCTGCTTGCACAATTGTTATCCAGATTATAATAGACTGAGCATTTTTTGTAATTTTAAAATCTAAAATGTTTTATCAGATTTTTTTGGAACGTTTACTTATTGCCCGTCCCACTACCGCAAATGGCTTGTTGCTTTTAGAAATATACTCCAGTTCTTGCATATCATTATTTCGTTTTTTTATCTTCAATGTTTTTTTTGGAAATGCAACATAAATTTGTTCTTTCCGTAGTAATTTTTTTCTGAAATAACATTTTTTCTGTCACAATCCCCCCACAACAATCATCGAAAAAAAATCACCTGTTTGCTACGCTGTCTCAGCAAATACTAATGCCAATTCAAAAAAAATCCGTTTTTGGGTTGGTCGATTAAAACCCTTCTACATTTCGCGCTATGCAGATCCTTTTTTTGATTATGTCACAAGCAGATGGGGGTTTTATAATTAAGAAATTGGCTCGTTTTAAGAAGGAAAGTGTTTTAAGTGTTTTTACCAGTTAATTGTTCAGATCCATATTTTCAAATTGTAAGATGATAAAATAATATAATAGGAATCCATTTTTTAAAAATCTCGTTTTTCTTTTGTTGTAGATACGGCCTTTTAATTGAGGAGGGCAGTATATTCTTTGTTACATTTTTGTTTTCTGCATAAAATTCTAGATATTTTATATCTGGCATATCATATCCCTATATTTAATTGTTTACGAGATATTCGTATTTAAATCAAATTTAGAATGGAAAACCCCCTCATGTCTTAAATTTTTTTACGTTTCTATGGTTTTGCTTTTTGGGGGGTAAAAAAACACCATAGTAATATTTAATAAGTAATTAGTTTTTTTTTAGTTTATTTTGATTTCTGGGAATATAAATTAAAAAAAAAATTTTTGGTTTTTTTCCCCCCAATAAAGATATTTATATAATTTTAAAAAATTTTTTTTTTAAAAATTTTATGGAAGTAGTTGCTCCTAAAGTAAAAAAAAGATAAAAAGCAAAAAAAGTTTAATTTTTATTCAATTGTTTTAAGTACTATAATTTTATTTTTTGAAAAAAAAAATAGAAAATAAATTACTTAAAACATTGCCCTTTAAAAATTTATGTTTTTTCAAACTTATTTTATCGACGGCGGGGGAGCACAAAATTATTTGATTATACTACTTAAAAAAAAAAAAAACTAAAAAAAATTTGTTTTATTAAGACATTGCTCCGACATGACTTTTTTTTTTTTTAAAAATTTTGGAAAGGTACTGTAGGTACCTTTTTTAAATTTAAAAAAATGTATAAAAGTAAATAAAACTTTTTCCATATAATAGGTTTTTATATTTATTTTGATTTCGGGAAAATTAAATTAAAGAAAAATTATTTGCTTTTCTCAGAATAAAATTTTTATATTTTTAACAAAATTAATTTTTAAAAGAAATTTTTGGGAAGTCTGCCCCTAAATAACAAAAAAAAAGAAAAGACATAAAAAGTGGTTTAATTTTTATAATTAAACTTTTTTTCTTTTTTTTTTTTTTTATATTATTGGGGCGACCCTTTTTAATCTCTTAAAAAAAAAAAATTTTTTTAAATAATTATAAAAATCTTTATTCTGGAAAAGAAAAAATTTTTTTTTAATTTAATATTCCCGAAATCAAAATAAACTATAAAAACCTATCTTTAAAAGTTTTTTATTTTATAAAATTTTAAATATTAAAAATACCTACACGTATCCTTTACCTAATATTAAAAAATCAATTTTCTTCATTAATAAAACACA
>JAHBCN010000846.1:146906-169406 GCA_019359885.1 Listronotus oregonensis | reverse complement strand
GGCCCCAAATTAGGGTTTCCATTTAACTTTAGGAAGTTTTTAATAAAATGTATTTCCAAATTTGACAATTTTTTTTTCCCTGTATAATATTGAGATAAAACATGTAATAGTTAACTTAAGCCCTTAACTAAAAAATTTTTAAATTCACAGCTCCTTATATTTATAGGGTGTAAACATTTTTTTAAAAATGGCCCCTTTTTTTATCTCTAAATTTCTTAGAAACGGTCAGTTTAAGGTATAGGGGAAATTTAACAATAACTCACCTTTATTTGGTCTATAGTATCTAAAAAATAAAAAAAAAAGGGTTGTTCCATAAGAAAAAATAAAATTTTTATGTACTTCTTTTGGGCCACCCCCTATATTTCAAAATTTTTAAAATATCTCCCCCGAAAAATAGCTTTAAAAATTTTTTCCCTTTTTATTTTTTAGAAAAACCCGAAATGTTTTGGGAATAATATATATATATATATATATATATATATATATATATAATATATATATATATATATATATATATATATATATATATATATATATATATATATATATATTGTAATAGTTAACTCAAGCCCTTGAGCTAAGCAGTAAATTTAATTACGAGCAGCTCCTTATATGTTACAGGGTGTAAACATTTTTTAAAATATGGCCTGTATTTTTTATCTCTAAATTTCTTAGAAACGGTCAGTTTAGGTATAGGAATTATAACAATAACTCTCCTTTATTTGGTCTATAGTATCTAAAAAATAAAAAAAATATGGGGTGTTCCATAAGAAAAAATATAACTTTGATATGTACTTCTTCTTTGGGCCACCCTGTATATTTCAAAATAATTTTAAAATATGCTCCCCACAGACCAACATATGACTGTGCTAAAAGTTTTTTTCCAACTCTTTTCATTTCTCGTAGAAAAACCGAGGCGAATGTGGTGGGCCACATACAGTACAGGGTGTTCCATTTTTAAGGTAAAGAAATTATTCATAAGACAAATATAAAAACGTCTCTTACATAAAAAGTAAAAGAGATAGGTATAGGAAACCCTAATATAGTTTTAAAGAGAATCTAGTTCTGCGTTAAAATAACCCAGTATATATATATATATATATATATATATATATATATATATATATATATATATATATATATATATATATATATATATATATATATATATATAATATAAATGATCACGGAAAAGGTGTTGAAGAGAAAAAACTTTTTATTTTTGATTTTATCGAAAAAGCTACTCTTGATAAAAATTTTGCTACTTCTAAAGAAGATTGGGATGGAAACATTTAACATATTTTATACGCGGTGTTCAGAAAATTGAAAAAACTTAAAATGGTACAAAGTAAGTGCATTTATTTGAGAAGATATGAAAATAAGTTACTAGGAAAAGTTGTTCAAAATTAAAAGATAGTCTCTAATACCAATATTTGAAAAAATCGGCCTACTTTTATTTTTTGTTATTAAATTTATTTTAATATCGATTCAAATTTTTAATATCAATTTATTATCAAATTTTTTGCTATTAAGTAAGTATTTAAAGCTGACGATACTGCGGCTAATGAATTATAAAAACAAAGTATCAATAAAGCTTATCACTATCAACGCCTACTAGTACAAAAATTTGGAAATAGTTAATTGATAATAAAATTTTAATCACAAATAAATAAAAGTGGGCCGATTTTTTCGAAAATTGGTATTAGAGACTACCTTTTACGTTTAAACACCTTTTTCTAGTAACTTATTTCCATATCTTTGCATATAAATGCACTTTGCTATTGTACCATTTTAAGTTTTTTCAATTTTCTGAACACCGCGTATAAAATATGTTAAATGTTTCTATCCCAATCTTACTCTAAGAAGGAGCAAACATTTTTATTACAAGTAACTATTTTCGATAAAATTAAAAATAAAGAAGTTTTTCCTATTCAACACCTTTTCAGTGGACGTTGGAATTAGATAATATTAAAATAATTTTTATCACAAATTAATAAAAGTAGGCCGATTTTTTTGAAAAATGATATTAGAAACTATCTTTTACTTTTGAACAACTTTTTCTAGTAACTTATTTCCATATCTTCTCAAATAAATGCACTTGACTCTTGAACCATTTAAAGTTTTTTCAATTTTCTGAATACCGCGTATAAAATTTGTTAAATGTTTTTATCCCAATCTTACTCTAAGAAGTAGCAAAATTTTTTTAATAGTAGCGTTTTTTGATAAAATAAAAAATAAAGAAGTTTTTTCCTATTCAACACCTTTTCCGTGGACACACCAGTAACCTCAATAATAGAGGTTTCTCACTTATCTAGGTCCCACTTAACCAGGTTTTACTGTATATGCATCTAAATATATGTATATTACGATCCATTGTAAAAAACTATAAAGTAACAATAAAAAAAAAACAAATTCAGTACCTTTTTAATTGGTTCCCTAAGGTACTAAGGAACCAGGAAATTTTATTTTTTTATTGTTAACATAAAAAAATATATTTTTGTAAATCCATTACATTTCAAAGGTTTTTAAATAAACTACGAATATTAGGAAATATTATATTTAACGTAGGTCACTCGCGACAGTCGTAAACAAAATTATTGCCTTATAGTAAGTAAAGCCAGCCAAATCAAACAAATCAAACCGAGATTAGGATAAACAGCTTTTATCTTCGTCTCTTCCATGCCATCCGCGTCGAACTTGCCCATCTTTTTCTAACAAAAATTAATTCTTGTTTCGTAAACCTCGAAAATTTTCCCCAAATATTTTTATTTCGTACACAAAATTAAATATTCAGTTTCCCACATCTCATTTCGTACAACAAATACTGAGGTAGGTTCCTGTCTCTGATGGTTCATAAAATATGGTAAAATGAATTAAAACTAACTTTATAACTAAATATTAAAATATTTATTGCTCTCATATAAGATGCCGAAATATTAAATATTTATTTGAATAATAGTGATATTAAAATATTCTGATAATAATATATGTTTAAACGATCTACCTAAACGAAAAAGTTTCTACTTTTAGTGATTTATCACATCTGAAATATATTTGGGGAAAATAAAAAGCCGCTCTAACTAATTATGACCGACCAGAACTAAGGGCTTTTAAATTTGTCTAAATTATCTCTTCGTTTGATTAAGCTATGGCAGAATGGCGGCCTAAGCGGAAAACTTTACTGTTTCTACTTTTAGCGATTTATTACTTCTGAAATATAATTGGGGCAAATAAAAAGCCGCTTTAACTAACCGGAACTAAGGGTTTTTAAATTAGTTTAAATTATTCCTAGGTAAAACTTATTAAATAAATATTAATAATTTTCAATGTAATATATATTATAATTTAGTGTACGAAACGAGAATATTTCAGGTAAATTTCTAAAGCGTACGAAACCAGAAAATACCGTACAGATCATTAAATATTTTTTTATTTAAGCATAATTTGTGATGCAGTATTTTAAATGGATTTTAAATTTAGCGCTGTGACAAATACGATTAAATACGCTTTACCAAAAGTTAGAGGTTCTGAATGCTTAAAAATATTATTTTTGTAGGAGACTGTACACATAACATATGAGGTATGTTCGTTATTTAGTTAAATTTTACAATATTTTACACTTTTTAAACCCACCTAGTCCACTTTCCATAAAGGCGATCCAAGGAAGTTTAAAGGTGTATGGAAGCCCAATACTGTAGAACAAAATTGTCCAGGCGTGCAGGGCAGCGGGAATCGGGGGATTGGCCCCGCGGAGTTTGCGCAATGAATAGTAGGTCAGAGCCGGACTTCCATAATTCTTTGTTACTATCTATAAAGTTGACATCATCAAATGTCAAATTCAAGCATTCACTGTTTTTTTTTTTTTTGCACAAAATTGTTGGTTATTAAACGATACTACCATAGAATATTTAAAATTATTATGTAATATTGAATTTTATATCATCTGACATAATATGGAAAGAATAGATGGCGCCACTTTACAGCCTTCTATTTAAATGGTCGATATTTTTGTGAGTTTTGTATTTTTACCAAAAATCTTAGTAAACAAATAAAAACACGATTTTTTAAAAATAAATTTCAAACATTGTATGATAGTTTTATGTACTTATCACCAATTTTGTGATAAAAGAAGGGCAAGATAGTGTAAATGAGTTTAATCTTATCCTAAGATTGTGGTTGTACATTAAAAAGTGAAAATTTTTATAACTGCTTTTTAGGCATATACTTTTCACTAATAACAAACATTCATGAGACAGAATAACAGTGGTTAATAATGATACCTAGGTATCCATTTTAACAGTAACCGTTAAATATTATGTGTCTACAGTATGTCGAGCTTAAAAAGTTGATAATTTAAGTTTGAGAAACCAAAAATCTAATTTCTTTTTAAACAAATACAGAAAAAGCAAAAAGGAACTTTAACATAAAATTGTACTTCCTTTTATTCAATTAGAGGGACCTATATAAATTAAAATTTGCCTGGTCTGCCCAGTAATTAATAATTTTGATCCTTTAAAAGAATGTACTAAATTATTAAATGAAAGTACCTAAATGTAAACCTTATTTCTTTTTAATAATCCACAGAAATACACAAACATTGTGGAAATCATCTAAAAGATAGTTAAGATTGCCTTACTTTTCTCACTGCTATTTCCTATGAAATTTTCATTTTCTATAATTCATAATTGATATATTATTATTTATTCGGTTACCTAACGTTACGTCTCATAAGAAGCACCTAATTTAAATATAAGGAATACTTACCTAAAGTAAAAAATGCCGGGTATGTTACCCTTAGATTTGCAAGACAAAACCATACAACTAGTCATTTTGTTACGATATTATAAGTAACAAACAATAAACACAAAATTATAGTCACAATTTAATAAACACTAATCACTAAAATAAGAAGGTTTTTATCAATCCAAAAAACTTCTGCAACCACAAAATATTATCACACAAAGCAAAACAATCGAAACTAATACGGCTCTCATAAAAGTATAATGTGTTGCCTAACTACACACTGATTTATCAGTGTGTAAGTAGGCAACACATTAAATTATTTCGTGGAATTTCGTTATTGCGCAAAATCGGCGGGGCCAACTCTGACAGTTATTTTCATACTGGGCTGGACATTTTTTCATCGAATGGGCCATAGCATTGGGCTTCCATACACCTTTAAACTTCCTTGAGACGATCACGTAAAAAAAAATTAAATAGTGTACACTATTTCTTAATAACAGACCTAGTAAACTTTTAAAAATCAATATATTTTAACCCAAACGGTCAAAAAATTTGGGATATTTAAAAAAAAATAATACTCTAATTTATATTGCTTTAGTTTTAAAAACAATATCGTAAAAACCCTTTTCGATATATTCCGACTGCATGGCTTTCATACATCACAGATGTCGACAATATTAATTGTGCACAATTTAATTGTTAATATCTCGTTTTATAGACGAATAAAAAAACGTTTTTTTTTTTCAGTTAGATAAAAGACGCTTTTAATAACCCATTATTTCAATTTTATTTTATTCTTAAGAAAAGCCGTTTTACGAGTGAACTACTTTAATTATCTTTTAAATAAGCACACTTTAATAATATTGGCCGATCATTGGTTATGGCACAAATTTATATAAATCACAGAACTTTAGGCCCTTAACAATAAACATTCTATTGTGTAATACATACGTTCAGGTAGTTTGGAATTTCCAACTAATAAAATAGCCATTTCGAAAAATTGTTGTAATTAGCTTTGGCGCCAGTAGCATTGGCTCCAAAATGTAATGCATCATTTATACAAATAACAAACATCCCAAAACGTGCTGTTGAATATTTTTTAAACAGGTTTTTATGATGTTTCAGGGTGGTATAATTTGGTATACAGATAGTTTGACAAGTTATCTTTCTAAGTGACTAATGCCACTATAAATAAATTATATATAAATATTTATATATATATATATATATATATATATATATATATATATATATATATATTATATATATAATATATATATATATATATATATATATATATATATATATATATATATATATATATATATATATATATATATATATATATATATATATATATATATATATATATATATATATATATATATATATATATATATATATATATATATATATATATATATATATATTATATATATATTCAGGTCCTATGACTCATCTCCCGTCTTATGTAGCTTAGTAATAATTATTCACTGTAAAATTTTCATATTTTCCAGACGTTACCTTTAACCCACGGTGCATTTTAGGAAAATAATTTTGGTTATACAGGGTGTCACAAAAAAGTGTGACGTCCCGATGGTGCATTTTTCTAAATGGAACACTGTGTATTTTTTTATATACTTAGGTACCTCTTGTAGTCATTTATCTCCCTCTAAAATTTTGTCAACATCGGTTTAATAATTTGAGAGAAAAAAAAAATATAAAAAAAACTGTTTTGCACCATTGAATTTAAAAATGAATAAAAATACCAATAGTGCTTGATTAGTAGAATTAAACAAGAAACTTATTAAGTAATGTAATATCAGTCGCTTATGTCATGTTTGGTTAATTCGAACTGTACAGAGTGTCCAAAATTTAGTGTCAAACTCTTCAAATTTGAAAGCACTTGTGGGTTAAAGGTAACGTCTGCAAAATATAAAAATTTTACAGTGAATAATAAATGAGCTACATAAGATGGGACGTGAGCTGCAGGACCCTGTATATATATAGAAAAAGTTTATTTAAGATGACTAAAAAAAGTTATCGTTTAAATTTAAGCCCTTAATTTTAATATTAATATGTCTATCATCTCAGATTTTAATTTTTTGAATCCGTACGCAGCTTTCGTTCAGATCTTTTTAACAATATATTTGAAAAATAAAAGAAATGCATATTTTTGTGGGACATTAATTCCCTACAAAAAAGATCGGTTAAAAAATTTTTGTCCGACAAGGTGTTTCCACGTAATCTTGCCTTGAACATAATTTGTAACTGAGGAACCGACTAGCTCCAAAAAGAAAGATTCATTACTTTATACAAAATTAAATGCTCTACAAAAAAGTCGCTTTATGTTTTTCATTAAAAAGCAAAAAAAAATCGAAAATTGATCGTTTTTTTTTAACCCAAACTTTAACCTCGAATAACTTTTTGAATGAGTAAATTTAACAAAAATGTTAAGAGACCTTTTTTGTAGAGCATTTATGTTTAAAATATCACAAACGAAAATTGAAAAAATTCGTCTATTCGAATTCTAAATACAAGTAGACCTGGATATAAAAGGTCTTATTATTAACTTAGGGTAATTAAGATTAGTTTAAGATTTTAACACTTAGAAACCTTAGTTGAAAAGTTAATGGTACTTGCTACCAAGGTATTAAAGTAATAATTTTATATTGGTTTAATTTAAATTTATTCATATACTTTCCACAAGTTTTGATATATAAGGATACATATTGAGGGCAATGGTTTACTTTAGGGTAATGTTTACTCAATTACAATGTGATTTTTAAAAGGCCTTACATATAGTTTTTAGATTCTTTTGTAAATGAGAAATGTTTCTGTTAAATTTTGTGTTCGTATATTTTCTATCCAAAATATTATTTTTAATTTTTATTTTTATGTAATTTTTATTTGGATTTGTAATTTTCTTACCGAATCTATAATAAATAATAAACAAAAATTTAACCTTGTACACGATTTTTTTTAGAATATTTAATTATATATTTTTTTGTTAATGTTCGAGGGAGATCACAAGGAAAATATCCCAAGAACCTGTTTTTGCCATATTGACCCAATGTGTTTTTTGTTAACCTTCTACAACCGCCTTTTTATTTTTATTAAATGTCCTATTTTTTTGGGTGAAAACAATACGTCTCTTTATTTTAATTTCTTACTTCCCCACATCTTTTTATTAAAATACGTACAATTACATACTCCCGATGAAACTCTCCTCCTGTAAGAATGTGTAATAACTTCACCCCTCTTTAAAGCGTCAAAAGTGCCTCTGCTATTTAATTTGCTTTCATTCCTTTAATAAAGTTATTAATATAGAATAATGATATAGATATCTTTTGTGCGGCAGTTATGCATGATAAATTGTGCCCATTAATTATTTTTTATATTAATTAATATAGATTGCGGCTAGGTAATTTCTCGATCTAAAAAAACCAGCGCAATTTTTTTAATAAAATTATTTATTTTTATAAAAAGGCATAAATTTATTTACTTCAAATGTGGTATATATAGTATTATATACCTAAAGAACTTAAAAAAATGCAATAATCATCACAAATCTATTTTTTAAAAATACACAAATATCCCGATGACAATTCTAAAAATACAACATAAACTGTTTAGAAAAAGTGGTTTTTATTTTGTTTATGTCTTAAAAATTAAATTTTAAAAGATAAAATTAAAAATAACACATGGGATTTAAAGAAGTGTTTTGACATTTTTAACACCAAGTCGGGATCCTTAAATATACAAATTAGCAGTAATTTGACTTTTAATGTCTCTAACGTTTTACGAAATCCCAAAGGTAAACTTATAAAAAGCCTTTTCAACGAATGTAAAGCATTGAATCACAAAAGACAGGCATTATTTGGGCAACCGAAAATGAGCCCACAGGAATATATCAACCAACCAGTCTCGGGGTTATACAGACTTGTGGAAGGAACAAGACTAATGGGAGGATTGGTATAAAGGATAATGAGAGATTAGGCATGAAAAGCCCAAGAGGTTGCGCTGCCTCCGGTAGTGAATCAAGACGGCTCCTAGGGAAGAAGAAGCCTTTTCAAGCGAACGGGTGGTATAAACCTTCCGGTAATTGGTGGTTATGTCAAGTGACGTCACGGTTACCAGTTTGCTTGGACAAGTTGTTTTTAACCACAGGTTTTAATTAAAAAGTTTGTTTACATTTTTATTTTATTTATTAAAGTGGCTTTTTAAAAATACAATAATATACAGGGTGTCTCAACTGAAAAAATGCAAAATGTAACAGTTTGCGAACCCCGGCAACACTGCGTAGTTTTTTACAGTCATAGTAATAGCGGTTACATAATTGCATCAATTAAGATAATCTTTAATAAGTTTAAGACGGTGCATGACAAACTTATAGTCATATATATTGTTGAATTTTTCTTTGACAGAGCTACCAAAAAATGTCATAAAATATAGAGTATTTCGATTTAAAAAAAAATGTCGCCACCCTGTACATAAAATCGCAAACAAACCTAAAAATACCATAAAATTAAAGATACTTTTACAATAAACAAGTTTTATGAAAAAACTTAACTCGAATAACTTATAGTTTCGGAAAATGGGTATAGGCCACCTGTCAAACCAAAAATATTAAATATTTATATAATTTCAATAAATAAATAAATAAATACTTTAATTGGCCCATTTCTTTAGGTATAAGATCCAAAAGCATCCGTACACGTTTTAAATTTAAAGAGAACTAGAAAATTGTACTTATCTGGTCTTAGTATAAATTATTTGCACATTCCATGTAAAATAAATCAAGTCAAAAAGTCATTTTTTTATCATCATGATAAAGATATATACACAAATAAAAGTTAATCCTTATTCTTATTTTTTGTTAAAACCTTTTTTATAAATTTACTTTTAGTTTGGGCCAGAAAATGTGTTTTAAAGTTAGTATGCATTGTACATTTGTGGTGATTTCGTATTTTTAATATATTTTTCTGCAGAACTAAAAGTGTTTTTTTAAGAAAAAACTGTGGTGTAATTATGGTGGAAACAGAAGTTTATGATAGGGAGTTTTTCGACCGCTTAAGTGAAGTGATCAATCTTAATCCCAATCCAGCAGGCAGTAAGTTACATAATTTAATATACACAAATTAATTATTCTTGTTATAGAGGTATTTAAAAATATTTTTTGGAAATCAGTTGAGCTGCTCTTCTTCTTTTTCTTTATCTTTGGCATTGGCTGCTATTTTTTTGCTTCCAACGCCATTCGCCAGTACATTAGAGACGACCTCAGGCTGGCAAGCTGTAGACTCTGTGAGTCAATGATCACATCAGAAGTATTGTGATATAACATAAGCAGAGTTACTTGTATATATTGGTTATAAGTGTTTTTTCAATGGTGTGTCGAATATTAGTTGACAGATAGCACAACAAAGGATAGGAAAGGATCTCGCTCCCAACAGCCGAAAGTTGCCCCAAAATGTATGGCGGATGATCGACGAATGGCAGGATTTAAGATATTTTTTTCATGTTTTGTGTCCAAGGTCGCCAAGATACAAAACAAAAATTGAGTTTAATTCTCTTTTTCGTCTTTGTCTATTTAGGTTGTTTATATATTAGGTTTAAGTATTTGTTTAAAAAGAAGTCAAATATAAGTACTTGTTTTTACGTCAATAAAGTTAACATTTGAAGTGCATATTTTAATGAATTTATAAAAATTAAGAACAAAATTAGATTTAATGTATGATATATATATATATATATATATATAATATATATATATATATATATATATATATATATATATATATATATATATATATATATATATATATATATATATATATATATATATATATATATATATATATATATATATATATATATATATAAAAAGGGTGAAAAAGTATGATGCTCATAATTTTAATGGGCGATAGTGCAGCTCAAAACAAGTCAAAATCTTTATATGACATATGTGTCAAAAATTGACAGATTTTTGTCTAAATGATATCAAAGTTTTGAACTTTAAAAGCAAGTATTTCTGAAAACCTGAAACTTTGGTCTTAATCGCTAATCAATACATTCATTTGCTTATAAAATAAACTAAGTTTCAAATGTTCCAATCTACAAATTAAAAAAATATAAATAATATTAATAATAATTTTTCCCCAGTTAAAAATGTAAAAAACAATTGGCAACAGAGCTACTACTAGCTAGAAGCCTGTGTCATCCTGTGTAGTCAGTCTTAAATACGTTTTCAACAGCCTCGAGATTTTTGGTTGTTTTTAAATCGGGAAAAATGCGGATATGTTATAAATTTACAAGTGTAGTGTCCAAGAGTTTGGTAAGCGAGATGTGTGCAAACAAAAAATCCTATTCTTTAAGCAGAATAAAAAAGTGCTGTTTTAAAACATAATAATTTGTGCTCTAAAAGTGAATATTTAGCCTATTTGTGGTGAGTACAATAATTTTTTAATTAAAAATATTAACCAAACAATAATGTATTGTTTTTTACATAAATTTATTTTTAAATTAAATATTAAAATAAATTGTAAGAAGTCATTTTTATTATTTGTATATAAATAAACATCTCCTTAAAAAAAGTGTAAATATGCAACTCTCGCAAAAAAACCGTTCGACTCGCTTCAATAAAACAGGCGCGGTGTTGCCAATTTTTTTAAACTTTAAAAGGCCATATTTCGAAAACAGTAAACTTTTGACCCATATGTTTTTGGCCTTTTTGACTTGTTTTGAGCTCCACTATCGCCTATTAAAATCATGAGCATCATACTTTTTACACCCGTATATATATATATATATATATATATATATATATATATATATATATATATATATATATATATATATATATATATATATATATATATATATATATATATTATATATTTATATATATATATAATATATATATATATATATATAATATTATAATATATAATATATATATTATAATATATATATATATATATATATATATATATATATATATATATATATATATATATATATATATATATATATATATATATATATATTACATCTAATTTTGTTTTTAATTTTTATAAATTCATTAAAATATGCACTTCAAATGTTAACTTTATTGACGTAAAAACACCACTTATATTCGAATTCCATTTAAACAAATACTTCAAATCCTAATATATAAACAACCTCAATAGATATGTTTGTACCCAAGATAATGCTACGTGTTACTCATAATCATTATTCTCAATAATCCCTACAGTATTTTTTTATTACTGGATGAATATACAACATACACCTTGTCTTAAATTTATTTTTGTTATAATTCCTAATTTTCATTAATTTAATTAATATTACCAGGAAATGCTGGAATTATACAACAAAAATTATTATTCATTTATGATTAATTTTTCTTTTCTACAATTTAACAACACATTAATGACTAGTTTTCTAAACTTAAATAACTTTTATTCTTATTTAATGTCTTGCATATCGTATTGTTGTTTCTGCGATGTGTTTTCTCTGTAGTGATATTTCTCCCCATAAAAATTGCAAATGTTATTAACAAAAAACGTAATGATGGAAAAAAAATCAATTTTTGATAATTACTTAAAAACCATAATATATGCGGAAATTGCAAAAAAAAATCCTTGAAGCGAAGGAAATTTCCAATAAAAAAGTCCTAACTTCTGGGGTTCTGTTCCCATTATTTAAAATTTTAATTTAACGCTGAAAATGGGAATCCGTGCGACATTTTTGGTGGCGCGCTCGGCGTCAAAACCGAGTACACAAAATAATTTTTTCAGGGTATTAATTATTTATTGAAAAAATTTAAAAAATTATAGTTTATTAAGAATTCTTTAAACAGTTTATTCCCATTAAAAATTTTATTTTAAGTTAATTTTTCAATAAGCTAAACAATTGATAATTTACAAAATTGTTTCGAACTTTCGTCTTCATTGTACATTAAAAAAATGCTTAAATAATTGTCGTATACATTTTTCGTGTAGTGGAGCTCTTCTTATATACGTACCCAACAGTAACAGTAAACACACCATAAAAGTTTAAAAAATCTTAATGCTTTTTTATAATAATTTTATAACTTTGACAATATTACTGTGATTTTTTATTTTTTTGTCAAAGCTATCAAATTATTATAGACAAAGGATTAAATTTTTTTTAACTTTTACGACGATATCTTGTTAAGTATGTATATAAGAAGGGCTTTACGAAGCGAAAAATTTAAACGACAATTTAAGCATTTTTTTAATGTACAATGAGGACAAAAGTTCGAAACAATTTTGTTAATTGAAAATTGTCTGACTGAAAAACTAACTTTAAGTTAAATATTTAACGGGAATAAATTCTTTAAAGTGTTCGGAATAAACCATAATTTTTAAATTTTTTTCAATTAATATTTAATCCTCTAAAAAATAAATTTAGTGTTACGTATTCGGTTTTGACGCCGAGCGCGCAATCGAAAATGTAGCACGGAGGCCAATTTTTTGCGTTAAATTAAAATTAAAAATAATGAAGATACAACTCCGGGAGTTGGGACTTTTTCATCGGAAATTTCCTCCTCTTCAAGGAACTTTTTTGCAATTTCCGCTATCTCTTATGGTTTTTGAGTTATCATCAAAAATCGATAAAGCGTTTTTTTATTTCGTTTTTTGTTGATAACAATTGCAATTTTTATTGGCAGAAAAAATCCTCAAAACGCCTTTCTCAGATTTGCATTTTGCGTCGAATGAGCTATCCCCGCTCATATTTTTTGAAGCCTTCTAACTATTTTTCACAGAAAACACACTTCTCGACTAGACTAATTTATTTGACTGGTTACTTGGGCCGTCACACTGGTCGGTGTACGAAACGAGAGGCATAAAATTGATTAAGGTAGTTCTTTCCCTACAGTCCAGTCACAAAGTTTTGGCTTACTACCCATATCATACGCACCATGGTTGCAGGTCAATATTTTTTAACATGACTGTACCCCTTACACTATCGCACTACGATAAATTAGCGTATATAAAAATCCGGCAACGTCGGATATTTATTTTCCTACTCGGCTTGTACAGTCCAGCTTCACTTATAGTCCGGGAGGCAGCGACAGAAATTTTGCACCAATTCCTACAAAGCTGATTTTATCTCATTTTGTAGTTTTGATATGGCAAGTAAACGGAACGGCAGTCTACCACCCCAATATGGGGGCAAACATTAATAATCATTTTTCAAACGTGTAAATAAATAATATGTAAATTCCTTATTCCTACAAGTCTGAAACTTTATAGAGTGGTCAATGATACATAAAAATGTAGTATAATGATAGTCTACCGCGTCGGAGGAGGCCATCATAGGGTCTACCACCCACGCAAGGTGTTCAGAAATTAACTTTTTGACTTATTTCTACAAGGCTGAAACTTTTTTCTCAAATACTTTAGTTTATAAGAGAACTAAAAATAAGTCTACCGATTATATAAAGATGCAAAGCCCTGATAGACGCAATGGAATGCACGATCTCCCGAGCGCAACCGCCGGCGCCGCGCCGATCCGCTATGTCGCCTGAATTATTGCATACCGGGATTAAATTAATATTTAAAAAGCTGCTTATTTTATCTGTACGTATTTTACGATAATTATTGTCAACTAAAAGCGTAGCGAGCGAGGTTTTTGTAGTATAATGTTAAAATATAAAGTTTTAAATTCATTTTTTTTTTAAAAAACTAAAATTTGTTTCTTCTTTTTTTGCAGAATAATTAACTTTATTAGATTTGAATTACTATTATAATAAGATGTATTTTAATGTAAAAATATAGTATTTTTTAATAAATATTTTTAGAAAGGTAATAATCCTCGCGAAAATACTAAAAGTACTTTTAGTACTTGGCAAGGATCATTACCTTTCCTAAAAAAGTTATAATAATTGCGAACGTTCAACTCATCACATATATTAAATAAATATTATTCTTATTGTTCATCGCCACTGGCATCAATTCTTCATCGCCTTCCAAATCGTAATCGCCATCTTCATCGTCCCTCATCATTCTCATTATTCAACCAATCCTCATCCGCACTTGTACTTGGAGAAGGCTCAGCATTGCTTTCAGCAGGCAATTTCGCAGGCTTTTTATACTTCTGCGACAATGCCGTGAAACGTCTGTAACATCCGGAATAATAACCTTCAAGTCCACTTAATTGAGCTGGCAAGACGACATCACTGTACACCAATTGGTGTTTTTTGTTAATTTCCAAAATTTCTGAACATTTTACAAACTTATCTTGTGTTAACTGCAAAATTGATGGCTTCTTATGGCAAACGAAACAGTACAACTGAGAATCCATGACGCTTAAGAAACGCGTCCTTCTACGCAGACGACTGAAGGCCACACTGTTGAGCAGCTGGCATAGCTATAAATTCGACGCTGTAAGCATGAGGAGCGGATGGAACCCCGAAAAGGTCCGAGCCGTAATATGTAGGGACAGGTATAAACCCGTTTAACTAGCAACGTGTTTGCCGAGCTCGAATAACACGAAGCCGCCCGGGATACGACGTTCTCGTTCTTCTTCCACTCAGCCGTTGATTTTTCACTTTCCAATTATTTAAAATTAAGAATAATCTACTAAATAATTGTTTCATTATTTAATTTAAAAGAAAAACATTCAAACATAGGATTTTATTATTAAATAAGTATGAAATTAATATATTATTGTAGCTGATTTTAATAAATATTATATGTACATAATATAATAATATAATAATATTATATTACAATAGTTTGAAAGCCACAATCCTTCAATAAACTTCCCGCTCAAAAATTTAAGCCATATCTACCGAAGCTTCAGCCACATTGTATTGAAGGTAGAACAGGTTTAGTTGACAATAATTATCGTTAAATGTGGATAGATACAAAAAGCAGTTTTGTAAATATTAATTTAATCCCGGTATGCAATCATTTAGAGCGACTTATAGCGGATCGGCGCGGCGCGGCGGCTGCGCTAGGGACATCGTGTATTCCATTGCGTCTATCAGGGCTTTGCACCTTTATATAATCGGTAGACTTATTTTTTTAGACCTCTAATAAACTAAAGTATTTGAAAAAAAGTATTTGAGAAAAAAATTTCAGCCTTGTAGAAATAAGTCAAAAAAGTTAATTTCTGAACACCTTGCGTGGGTGGTAGACCTATGATGGCCTCCCCTCCAATGCGGTAGACTATCATTATACTGCATTTTTATGTATTATTGACCACTCTATAAAGTTTCAGACTTATAGGATTAAGGCATTTACATATTATTTATTTACACGTTTGAAAAATTATTATTAATGTTTACCCCCATATTGGGGTGGTAGACTACCGTTTCGTTTACTTGCCATATCAAAACTACAAAATGAGAAACAAGCAGCTTTGTAGGAATAATTACATCAAAACTGTCGCTGCCTCCCGTACTATTATACCGAATTTGTTTAAACAACCACAAGGTTGTTGCCAAATTTTGAACACTTTTAATTCATCATTTAAGTTTTAAACACTTAATGCTTTCTTTTAATAAATATTACACCTTTATTTTTTAAATACAGGTCTAATCTTTAGGTTTAATATGTCTTTATTTTAAAAAATAATATAGTGCCTTCAATCTTTTTTTGTTTAAGTTAATTAAATTCATTGAGGAATGCTGTTTGAATTTGGCAATGCGGCAAACCGACGGAGCACGGCGGGGTCGGATACGTCAGGCGGGCGACGACAGCTTAGTTTTCATTTATGAAGATAGCTTGCGCAAATATGTAATTTTATTTAGTCGTCTATAAATTTTTTGTTACACTTGCTAGGTTGATGTTTTTTTTTATGGGCCAGTCATTAACGGCGCGGCGTTGGGAGTATTTTTAGGGTTTTATTGTTACTTACTGATAATACATATAATAATACCTACAAAATTAATAAATTACCCTTGTATCCTTGAGACCACGGTGAAATCACTGTGAAAGCGCGGTGTTCATGGAAAAACTGTGAAAACCCACAGATTCCACGATGTTTTCACAGTGAAGTTGTTTCATAAGCACACCGTGTTTCCACAGTGGTTTCTTATAAACCCACCGCTTACACAGAAATCCATGATGAATACATAGTGTATTCACCGCGATTACACAATGAATCCATGGTTTTTATAATTTAAATCCAAGATGGATACAAAAAAAAATACAATAAATTTTTAAATTTTTAGTTATACACTATACAATATAAATATCCTGGGAAATGGGAACATAATTATATACGATGTTTTCACGGTTTTGCCCACAGTGTTTCCATTGTGTATACACGGTGGGCTCAAGGATGCGACATATATTTTTCGACTTTAGAATTATATGGTCAGTTATAAACATTTTTGTGTAAAATACCTCATCAATATTTACCCGTTCTCAAAATAATGTTAGTTAAAAATTAACAATTTAGTCACTGTGACTGCTTACTGAGCAAAAACTGCCTAAAATAGAAAAAACAGATTTTTACTTTCCTATTCTAAGTTTTTAAAAGCTCAGGTACTATGGTACCAATTACAGGTGGTACCAAGTGATACCACTTTCAGGGAGAATGAGATGGTTTTACAAACATTACATGTTTATAAAATCTTAGCAAATAAAAATCGAAATTTTTGACATTTGTCGATAACAGTAAACAGAAGAGCTAATTTTTATGGGTATTATTTTTTATTGATTAAACCGCAAGTTTTCATTTTTTTACGTTTTATTTTGATAGTGTCTTTTAACGCATACTGTACGAGGCTGTGCACTATGCTGCTACATCCAGAAAGTTTTGACGAATTTGCATAACTGACGTAGTCTGAATTATCTAGTCGTTAGAATGGGGGCGCTCGCTGAGCACGGATTACAAAAAACCCCTTAGGTATCATGCTTATAGGTGAAATCATCATGTTATAAATTATTACCCCATGGTCCTTTTAATAGCTCCATCGCGCATCAAATACCTCGCAAAAGTTAAAAAATACTGCTTTTATTAATATAACTTTAGTTATTAGGCTTTAAGATGATATATTAAAACATGTAGAATTTCTAGAAACTACGAAATAATATAAAGGATTTCTTAAGTATAATAAAAAAATTGGATGTAAGCCTTAGAAACAAAACTCCGGGGAAAATTTTTTTTTCTTAAACTGTTATAATGTCCGAGATATAGCTGTCCCGTTTTTTTTTTCTGTAAAAACCCCCAAAAAAATTTCATTTGCAATCGATGCGATGGATCTTAAAAACTATATTCTATAAATAAAGCAAAGTTTTATTGTTTATTTAACTTTTTTTTCCTTAATTTTTTTTTATACCGTTATTTTTTTTATAGCATAGTTTTAAAAAAATTAAATAGGAATTAAAAAAAAAATTTGCTTTTTTTTTAATCATTTGTGTCCAGTAAATGGACAAATTTGATGTAGGAGCATTAGCCAAATGCTACATTAGGTACTAATTTACCTTGGTGGAAATTCCTTATCAGGTGCTGTTACTAAGAATTTTTTTTCTTAATCCAAACCAGAACCTTTGTTTTTTTTAGCTAGGTCGATTTTTTCGAAGAGGCCAGAAGCACCTTTTTTTACGTAATGTTTTAACATTGGGCTGGCGCACCACTTTTTATATTTGGAAAACTGAAAGGTAAATTTTTTTTTCCCGTATGCATTACCACGAATGCTCAATTTTTGACAATTTCAGTTTAAAGCGTCGATTTTGTTTAGTGTCATAGGAAAACAGAAATTGTTTCTGGTGGTGTATCAATATCAACAATATAATAACCCTACACCTGACAGCCTCGCTTCCATCGATATGTTAAAGTACCGTTAAATATTTTTTTTTTTAAATTTTTTATCTAAAGTACATCAAATAGTATATAAAGGGGCTAAAGCGTTTTTTTAACCCTTAGCGAATTGTAACCCTCCCTACATCGGGGTAACAACCTTCGCCGCGGGTTTAAAAAATATCGCTTTAGCCCCCAAGTTTTAAGAACTATTAAAAATCGTTAAAAATATGAATTATAAATAAATATTGTTTGCAAGTTTTGTTTATAATATATATATATATATATATATATATATATATATATATATATATATATATATATATATATATATATATATATATATATATATATATATATATATATATATATATATATATATATATATATATATATATATTATATATTTATTTATTTTATATATTTTATTTATAAAAATTTTTTAAATAAAAATAAATTAAATAAATTTATATTATAATATTTTTATTTTTATCATTAATAAAAAAAAATTTTTTTTTAAATTTTTTTTTTTTACTCCTCCTTTGGACTGTTTCAACGTTGCCAGTTCATCTACTTGCAGCTTTTCTCATATCCCTACCCGTAAAAATATTTCTCCAAAGATGTAATTAATATTGTTTTTTGTTCAAACTACGTGGGGAATAATTTTCATTTTTTTTTTTAAAATTCAAAATATATTTTTTTTTATTATACTACTTTTTTTTAAGGATGGTAAGTCTCCTTCAAAAGCAAAAATTAAAAACCGTCATTTTCCCACGCTTCTTCCATGCTACATGTACAAAAATTGAATTTTTAATCGCGATTATCTGTATTAGACGTGGTCAATCTTCTTTTTAAAATTTTCGAGCCCTGTGTTGTACATTTAATAACTTATATTCAAAAGGATTTCTTAAGATGTTGCTTGCATGACCCAACTACCTTAAATCATTCAGTGTACGAAATGAGAAAATTTCAAGTAATTTTCTGAAGTGTACGAAACGCGAGTGTACGAAACAAGAATAAATCCTGACAATTAGAGAACCAACTATTTTAATTTGTAAGCTTTTCTAATACCGACATAAAACTATTCCTTTATTTTAAAACAAGGTAATTCACGCTTTTTAAATGCAAACAAACCACCCCATTTCTTCCTATTATAACATGACAATAGCTAAAATTTCAACTATACAACCACAGGTCTAAAAAAAGCCAAATACGTAATTTATGGTTTACCGGGCCTCTTTTATTTATGGCCCCTTTTTCTGGTAATGGTTGTTTAAATCTTTTGTGCGGATTGTGCCCCAGACAGTCGATTTTAAAATTTAGTTATTTACTTAACAATAACAATTATTTTTTATTACCAAGATATTGTTATGTAAGGTGAATATTTGGGGTATTGGGGATAGTTGGGGCAGTCTTATAATTAAAATTGGTCTCTTTGAACAAAAAAATAGCTAAAAAAGGGTTTTAATTTTTACTGGGGGGCCGCCTTTGCTTTTTTTAATGTGCCGCTTTCCCACGTGTCTGTAAAAAAAGGTTCATATAAAAACAAAGGGGGGGCCAATAAAATCAAACCTTTTGGCTACTTTTTTTTCAAAGGGCACCAATTTTTTTTTCAAATACTGATCCAACTATAGGTTAAATTCGAATTTTTTCAGTATTTTTATAAAATTTAGGGAACATAAGTGCTTAGTTTTTATTGTTTTACAGGGTGTCCCAAATTGAGCCTCATAATTGGGATCTCGGAAACCCTAAGGTGAGGTCGGTTGAATGTAGGAACCGAATTTTGATGCTGATAAAAATGCCACTTTAAAATTTTTAAAATTTGAATACTTCCAGATTTTTGGGAAAAAAACAAATATTCATATTTAAATTTTTTATTTTTATGACTCCATTAACATAAATGTAACAAAACAAATTTCACATGTCCATTGCTATTTTTTTGTTCTGAAGATAGTTTTATTAAATTTACACACGACATTTGCTTTGAGCTGCCAAAACCCAACTTTGTTTTTTAAATACGGTCTTGGATTTTTTTTTTAGTTTTAAAGAGCTTTTAAGATCTCAAAACCAAAAATGTATTGCACCTATTCAAAAATTCATATTAAGGGAATTTCCAAAAGAAATGATGTGTTAGAGAAAACGACAATATCATTGGTTTTCAAACGCTTTTAAAATCCGCATTAAAAAATCCGACCGTATTTAAAAAACAGAGTTGATGATGGAAGCTCAAAGACGAAACGAAAAAAGCAATAAGAATGAAAAAATTTATTTGGTATCTAGTCAAATAGTCAAAAAAAAAAAAATGAAATCGCGAATATTCGGATTTTCCAAAAGTCTTCGAAAGTATTCGTTTTTTTTTTATTTTTTTGGGGGCATTTTGATCCTCATCGAATTGCGAAATTTTGCACCCAGTTAACCGACCTCGTTTTTCGTTAGATTCCGAGACCCCAATGATGGGGCTCGTTTTGGGCCCCCAATGTACGGGTCTCATCGGTTTACGCCTTTTATAGGGTATCTCCGTAATTGTTAGTGCTTTCAGAAAAGTAATATAGGGATTATGTACTTTTTTTGAGCCCAACTGTAAATGGTAAAATCAAAATTTGAAAATTTTTTCTTTCTTACGAGATGGGGAAAAATAAAAAAATTGATAAATTTTAAATGACCCCATATTTTTTTGTTAAAAGAGATACAGAAAAAAAGTTTTTACAAAAGCTTTATATTGATTGTTGAATAATCTGCCTTATTTAGAAGAAGTATACAGGGTAGGGAAAAAGTAATCGGCCCTTACCTACTTTTTTAATAGAGACACATTTTCTTTCTGTACAGCTTTATGTAGCTAGATTTTCCTTATCTGGGTCATATACTAATTTTTTTTTGGGTTTTTGGTTTTGGTATAAAGTATGGTTCCATACCTAACATTGCGGAATTTGTGGGGAACACAATATCTGTTGTTAAACGGGCAATACAGAGCACGAGCCCATGGTGGTCTAAAACTTACCGCAGTATATTTCGTAGTTCATTTTCGCTTAGTTTTGCCATAGTTTTACCTCTACGAAGCAAAAGTTTTGTTTGACTTACAAACTGTTTTAACAATGACATTATTTCATCGTTGCAATAGAAATGTATCCCTGCTATAATAAAATTTTAAAGTTACTTGATAACGTATCAAGTAAACATTTTTTTTTTTTGTAGAGGTAATTTGACTCTTTGAAAATAACAAAACTAAGCTAAAATCAACTAAAAATATAGTGGTAAGTTTTTGGGCACCGAAATGTACTAAAAAAAGTTTTAAGCCTAACAATTTTAATCTAAAACATGTTGCAAACAAGGCCTTTGTACCTAATGATGCGGTAATTTTGGATCCATAATAAATTTTTAAAGCACTTTGTTGATCACTGTATATCATAGTGTCCAACACCAAATACCCTAATTTATGTTTAAAAATGTTTAAAACTTTAAGACGTTGTTGAAATTCCTACCATTTAGACCTAATGCCATAATAACGACGCATTTTTTCTGAATAAGTTTATAGGCACTTAAACAAATCGATTAACGGTAGAAATCGTTTCGAGATATTGACACAAACTTTAACTTGGCCATTTTTTAAAAAAAAAACACACATATGATCCCTTTGGGGTTTAATAATTTACCCTATATTTAGGAGTTCTAAATCAGCCACGTTTTTGGTATTTGTTGGCCCCGTATACTCATAAAATTATAAACTATCGAAAAGTGCTTAGGACATAAAAAATCTACAAAAATGGTTTCCGAATATGAAACACTCGTTGAAATCCGTCAATCAATTTTCCAGTTTTAGCTTTGTAAAGTTTATTACCAAAATTTGACGTTTAAAAGGGATCGCAAGCCAGAGGTCCTTAATTCACAAACTGGCATAAACATCTAGAGATAATAGACCTTGGTTAAACCCCCATTATAACGACCAAAAAAAAAATTCCCTGAAATGGGACACACTCG